>LR749539.1:120356-219198 GCA_902729485.2 Mus minutoides
ACCTCCATTCTTATGAGAATCAAGGATGAAATCAGTATTGAGAAACAGAATGAGCAAAATAACAGAGGAATCCTCTGGAAAGAGTGGTAACCCCTATGGTTTGTGTTAAGCAATTATACTCCATTTTTACACTCTAATACCCAGCATGGTAACAACATGAACTGTGATTGTAATTGCAATTATTTCCAAGTCATTTGAGAATGTTGATGTGCTTCCCTAGATTTCAGAATTCTTATCTACAACAATGCATTTGTGGAGAGCTATTATTTGGTAAGTTCCCTAAGAGCCTAAGAAGTTGGATTAGCTATAAATAGAATATGTTGCTCTACCAGAGAACCTGAGTTCAGATCCAAGCACCCATGACAGGTATCTCACAAGTAAATGTAAATTTAATGACAGTGGTATTATTTGCTCATATGTGCACCTGTACATGTGTTGCCCACTCCACACACATAAGCAATTAATGTAATAAAATATTTTATGGAACTTTTGAATGTAATTTTGATGTATTAATTTTATTTGACTTTTGTTTAAAACAATTTCAGTATACTTTTAAGTTTTATTTTGAGCATAATGTATGTTTAAGTTAATGACTTCAAAGGACATCTTCTAAGTAGATTGTTTGGATTTACTCCATACATTATGGAAATAAACTCAGATTGTAAGCTTTAGCAACAAATGATTTATTTAACTGTTTAACCATCTCACAGCAATGATATGTCTTTTCAGAATTTTAATTCATTAATTGAAAATATAGTTGAAAAGATAACCATAACCTCTTTTCATTTTGCTAACCCTAAAAGTTATCTTAATAATGGGTCTAGTATATAATATACTGAAAATGAGTTTCATGGTACATTTCAATTCATGGGTCAATTCTTATCCCCTACTTCCTGGATTCTTACTACATCTGCCCCTTTTAATATTACATACTTAGCATTTTCTTCTACATTTGCAAATTCTGTTCTCTTCTATATTAATCTTACAGAGAACATAGATTTTGCACCGAGTAGTTTCATGAAATAATCCAGTAGATTAGTTATTATATTCAGTTCTTCATGGGCTCCTTTTGTGACTAAAATCTAATGTACATGTAAATTGCAGTTATATTTTCTAAAGTATTTCTTGGTGAAATATAATCTGCCATGAATTTGAAGTAAGTCAATATGTGGGTCAAGGCACAAGGTATGTTTGTTTGTTTTTGCAAGATTTTGTTAAGGATTTTTATCTACAACTAGTAAATTTGATGAGTAATACATTTTATATCTGCAGTTGCCTTTTAGTTGACTTCATCATCCCAGTGTGGTACAAGAGAAATACCTAATTGTAGTATTTATCAGAGCAGCAAACACTCACTTGTCTCATTAGAAATTTCATTTTCAGGGCAGGGACTGCAAACAAAACAGCAGGCTGACATTCCCTCCTTCCAGAATCTTCTGAATCCAGGACTACAATCTGCACTGCACACAGAGGATGGCATCTGAGAAAAAATTAGACATATACTGATAATGAGTTTTATATATTTCTTTTATGTTTTATATTTCCAATTTAAGATTTCAATGAGCTCATTTTTTGCACACTATCTGATTAACATTTCCCTATGTCCATTATTTAATGGCCAGATATGAATATTGGAAATTCATTGAAGAAATGTTGTATAGTTTCTGAGTGTCTAGTAATTCAGAAAAAACAGTTGATTTGAGCTGTCTGTAAAAACTACAGAAGTTGTAGCCTGTTGTTTTTTTAGTTAACTATGTTCAACTTGGTATTTAGTGCTGTGAACAGACAGAGGAAACTTAACTGAGATATTCTCTAACACTAGCCTGTCCTCATATCTTTGAAGCATTTTCTTAATTGGTAATTGATATAGGAGTGCCCATCTCACTGTGGGCAGTTGATCCAGTAAGTAGTCTTCTTTTAAGATCTATTCTTTAGTTCCAGTTTCCAGATATCCACACTTGTCTTTCTATGACTATAAGCCATATGTCAAATAACCCCTTCCTTTTCACTTGCTTATTATCAAAGTTTAATTTAAGCAAAAGAGAAGCAACTTAGTATTTGAAGAAATTTGAAACAGGAAAAATATGTCCTTTAGTCACAGATAACAAATATGACCTAAAATAAATTAGAATGGCAAAGCATGAGAAACTGTATAAAAAAAATTGTACTATGCAGACATTGGTTTAGTATGGTTGGAAATGAGAAATTAATCCATAGTGACTTTGAATATGGAGTGCTCCATGATGTCAAAATGCTCTACAGTGGCTTCAAATACTGGAAAAGGCTAGATAAAAATTAAATTGTTTAAAGTTAATTGAAGATTTTCAGGATTCTTTTTATGGTTTTGGTATTGTTGAAACAGGATCTTACCATGAAGTATATTGACATTCCCAATGAAAATGAAAGCATACCCCCCCCATAATTTTCTTTAAATGTACGTTAAGCCTTTGTCATATTTGAAAGACTATTTTGAGTTAGAGTAAGGAAAGTGAGTATACTTTTGTACTTTATGTTAATTTATTTTAAGGTTGTGTTTCCATGTCACACATGGCTGGTTTGTACTCACAATATAGGGCAGACTGACAAGAAACAGACAGAGATTTCTAGATCTATGCCTCTAAAGTGATTGGATAAAACATGAACCACAAAACAACGTGACATTATTTCTGATTTTCATGGATAATATTTTTCTCTGCATGTATTTTATAATATTGTCAATAGTTTTGTGAAAGAAAATGTTCTAATATCAATGTGTTCCTTTTGTTCTATCACTATTTTTGTTTCTTTATCTCTAAATGAATGTTGGACTTGGTGAAAACCCATTTCTGAATGTTTTTGGAAAATAATGTAATTCTATATTTTGTGGTATACTACACTTGATGGATCTACATATATTGAACTATACTTGCATTCCTAGAATAAAATCTCCCTGGGTGGAAGAGAATAGTGGGAGGCGAAAAATTAGAAAAGAATCAGGCATGAGAGAAGGTGGAAGATATGTACAGAGATCAATAAAGTGAACAGAGGTGTGTAGCAATTAGGGATGGGGAACTGTTGGTAGCAACCAGAAAGTCCCAGATGCCAGGAAATCAAGAGCATTCCAGTACCCTACAGGGATGATATTAGCTGAAATAGCCCAGAATCAGGAGGGAGAATCTGTCAAGACAATAACCAGAGGTTAGGCATGGCCCACCAGTTGAGGGATAGGGCCACCCACGCATCTCCAAAATTTTAACCCAGAATTGGTCCTGTCTAAAGGAAATAATGGGACAACAAGTAGAGACTGAAGGAAAGGCCACACAGAGCATGCCCCAGCTGGAGATTAATCCCAAATGCAGATACCAAACCCAGACACTATTGTGTATGGCAAGAAGTGCTTGTGGACAGGAGACTGATACAGCTGTCTCTTGAGAGGCTCTGCCAGATCCTTATCAATACAGATGCAGATGCTCACAGTCAACCATTGGACTGAGCACAGGGACCCCAATGGAAGTGTTAGGTGAAGGACTGAATTAGTTAAAGCTTCCTATCTTGCATCAATGGAAGAGAAGTCCCTTGGTTCTGTGAAGGCTTGATGCTCCAATGTAGAGGAATGCTTGTGTGCTGATGCAGGAGTGTGTAGGTGGGTAGGAGAGCACCTTCATAGAAGCAGGGTAAGGGGGGTGATATAGTGGATTTGAAGAGGGGAAAGAGGACAAACTTTGAAATATAAATAAATGAAATCTCCAATTTATAAAATTGAAAAAAAAAAGCCACAAATACAAAAGTCACAATAAAAATGGGAGTATATTTCATGGGTAGCTTCTAGCCTCACACATAGTAGGTACAATCATCAACCCTAAGTATGTAATAAAAAAACTGTAATATAAGAGCAGTATTTTTTTAGTAAAGCTTTATATGTCATACTTGTATTAAGCTAAAGGTAGCTGGGCAGTAGTGCTTCATGCATTCAAACATTTGGGAGGAAGAGGCAGGCAGATTTCTGAGTTTGCTGCCATCATGGTCTACAGAGTGAGTTCCAGGACAGCCAGGACTATACAGAGAAACCCTGTCGCAAAAATAAAAAATAAATAAAAAAATCAAAACAAAACAAAACAAAAAAACCAAAACCAAAAAACAAAGCAAAAGTCATTAATGCTTTTTAAGAGCCAAAAGATAATCAGTTTATACTTCTTATAGACATGTTACCTTACAGTACTATATTCAGAATACTGTCATGCTTATTCAAAATTGGTAAATTAAATTAAATCATGAATAGAGCTATAAAATACTAATTTTTATAACTTTTCTATTTCAACATGAATCTTAATGTATTCACTTGTTGACAATTAAGATAGAAGTTTGTAAGAAAACTCAAGATCACCTTTCTTTAGAGCACCACTGTACTGTAATATGACCTGGAAGGGGAAAAGTTCGATAGGGAAGAAAAACTCAAGAATAAAGCTTCAGGTAGTGAAAGCTCAGAATAAGAGCTCAGAATGTCTGGAGAAAGAATGTATGTCAGAAGACAATTCCCCATTCCTACATTGCCTGGAGTAAGTTATGCAGTGATGTTTTAAATGTGAGAAATAAAGAAAGAGTTAGGATATACAACTTGAAAATTAACCCTGTTAATAAAGCTAGGTCTGTTTTTGTCTTTAGCCTCCTTTAAAAAGCATACCAGGTGAATATTAGAAATATAATTGCAATTTTTTTATAAAATCCCTACTACATATGAAGCCCTATTCAAGGCACAAAGTAAAAATAATAAATTTTGCTATATGTAAACTTTCTATTTACTTACTGTTTCTTCATATAAAATATTAAAGTATACTATGATAAATGATGCTTTATATGTCCATACAGTGTGCCACATGGACACATATGAGGGGTATCTAACTCTCATTTATTGTCAAGTAGTGCTTCCTAAATATGTTATAACTCCAAAAATAATAATTTTCTGAGTGAATGATAGAGAACTGACAAAAATCCAAAGTAGGAAAAAGAATGAGTAATCCAGGAGTATCAGCAGTTGTTGAGGAATATTAACTCTAATATATTAGAAAACAAAACTGAGAATTGGTCTCATCCCAGAAACCTCAAAAAATCCTGTCTACCATAGACGGAATAGTCAAATGGAAGGAATGAGTTGGTCACATTTGGGATCAAATGTCAATGTGATTGTATTTTCACAGTTATGCTCCCAAGGCCTGAGGACATTCAGTTTATATAAGATTAATTTCCAGCTAGGGCAACAGAGCATTTGTGAGTCACAAAATTTTTCCCCCTGTCCTTTGTATTTGGGAATTATGTGATAAAAGAAGATACCAACAGTGTTTGACTACCAGATCGTTGTGTTTTGGCTGGCTTTGAAAAGGACAGTCTATTTCAAGGTTTTTATGTAGAATTCCCATTGACATACAACTTGAATTGGTCCAAGGAATTCCTTTTGCAGTTTGACATTAATAGTTTATAGGAGCTTCTTATTATGCTTATTCACATGTAAATATGGAATAAGTAATTGGCATAAATAATTCCTTATTTTCTGATAATAGAATTTACAGTTTGAATTATAGTTTCAAAAATAAAGTATTTTTAGTACTAAACAGGGAATAACTATCACTCAAATGTGTATCACTAACTCATGCTTTACTCACTATTATTCATATGAGGTATGAAGTAGGATTTCATGATCATTTCACCTAGCACCATATCATATGTCTATTTATCATAATGTGTTATGAAAATTTTATCCTATTATGATGGCTCAGTTTTTGTTTAATCTTGTCTTATTTTATTATTCTCCCATAGAATCCTGTTATTTTCTAATGAGTGACAAAAAGTGGATCTGATGGAAAAGGCAGTTGGGAAGGAAATACATGTATTAACTATGATATATTTGCCAGCAAAACTGACAATTGGTCACATCCCAATAGAAGGAAGGGAAACTGTAATTAGGATACATTATGTGAGAATAACAAGTTATTTTCAACAAATAAAACAATCACAATTTCAAAAAAAATTCTCCTTGTTCTCAGAGAATGATCTTTCTGTGGTGTATTGTGCTCTTTTGTTGCATGTCTTTGGTCAAGTATTATTACAAACATATCTATCAAATGTATTGTTCTTCAATTACATTTCCCCTTTATTAAACTTCATAATATTTTCCTCCATTTTTTAATAAAGAAAAGTTCTCCTCTTGTATGTGAATGTGTCTCCCTACACTCTGCAGGCAACTTAGGAAAGTCTTAAAAAATAAACCAGCCTTGTAGTCTTTGATTTCATTTAGAGAATGTTAACAAAAATGTTCAATTAAAATGGAAAATTATTTTTTGTTTTGTTTGGTTGCTATTTTTGCTGTATTTGAGGTATGTTAATAGCTATTTCTTTGACTGTTGTTCTAGTGCTGTCTATAGGCTCCTTTGACCTTCTGTTCATCTTACATAAAAGTGTGAAGGGATTCTTCAAATTTATTAAAAAGTGATGTTTCTGTGAATATGAATTTCTATAGTTGTGTTCATTAGTGAATGTGGTAAGTGTCCTTTTATTATATGGCAAACATTTTTGGATATAATGACGAGGGTTAGCTATTATGGCTCTTGTTATTTCATAACTTTAACATTAGACTCTCTCATATCAATACCTGTTCCAGAGGTTTAATTAAGAGAGGAGATTACATTGTCAAAAGAGCAATTATATGATGAAAATTTTGTTCAATTTAAAGGAAAGAATATCCAGCTGTGGTGAAGAACAGTTTTTTATTTATTAAATTTCAGATAATCATTCTGATATAACAAAGGTACATTTTGTGCATGTTTGAAATCTTCAAAGAATTGGTAAAAATGTCAAACATGAAAAAAAATATACAGGAGACTAGAAATTGGTTTCTGATGTGACAAAATTGTTCATTTCAATATGTTGCCATGTATCCACTTAACACTGTTTACTACTCTGAATTACAAACCAGTAAGTTAGTACACACTCACCTTTCTACTTCCTGTGGCCACCTCAAACATGTCTACATATAAATGAAACTGTTGACCATGTGAAAAATATGGAGTGATCTTTCCTAACTTCACCTTAATCCCAAGGTCTTGTGAGAGGTTCCCAAAATGAAAAATGTCATAGTCTTCCTGCATTATTACTCTTTGTTTCATAATCACCTTGTCCCCAAGAGGATTAGTGAAGTGGGTCTTTCTTAGAAAGGAGTTTACCTAAAATACAAGCATTGCACTATTATGTATATTAAATTCCTTCAAATCATAAAATGCATTCTGATTTTATAGCAAAAGCAGCTATATTGAAAGAAAGAAAGAAAGAAAGAAAGAAAGAAAGAAAGAAAGAAAGAAAGAAAGAAAGAAAGAAAGAAAGAAAGAGAGAGAGAGAAATCACAACAAAGCAATTGGATAAATGAAATTATCATAATATTACAAGAATTTCAGTTCTCTCAGTGAAGAATACCAAACACATAGAAAAATGCACAACCAAACAAAGGTATGCAACACACACACACACACACACACACACACACACATTAACACCAAGAGAGGCTCATGTATTTTCCAAGTCAAACATATAATACAGCTATATATTTATTTACAAACAAATATACATACATGTTGAGAAACATGTGTAGATATTCAGGCCCATAAAAGACAAACATATTCACTCAAATAAAAACACAGACATGAACTCACAAAATAATACACTGGCACACATACAAACACACACACACACACACACACACACACACACACACACACACACTGAAAGCAAAACACGGAGAGAGGCATAAATATATAAGCACCTGCCATGAATGATATTGACACACAGAGAAATTTATACTCACACCTAAATACTAAAAAGCAGGCAAAGTCCATGCCAAGGACAAAGAAATAGCCATAGTCATACACAGCAAAGCAGGTACAAATCCATATAAGTACTTATAAACACTCATAAAATACATGCAATGTACACAAAGAAACCTACTCTAACAAAACCACAAAGAAACATATGCACATATATAAACAAACACACTTAGAGAAAGAAATTTATACATAGAAAAATTGTTGCTTACTTCCACTTTCATATAGAGATAAACATGTTGAAAGTATCACAAATATAAACAGAGATATACAGAAAGAGTAGAAAATATACATATACACAGCGAGAAAAATACTTTCACACATTAATCACTTTTCTACAGACAGAACTGAATATTTCTTGTTTAGTTACTCTCAGAAAACCCAGTATGCTCTCCAGAGCCTACACTCTTGGCAGAATCACTGGAGACCATTCCTTAAAATGATTTACATATAATTGACAAATATAAATAAAAATGCATCTTCTCATCATGAAGAAAATAAGTGCGTAAGGACTGTATTTATCCAATGTTGGAAGGGGTATGCTGATGGATATTAGTGTGCTCTGTATAAAACCACATATTTTCATTGCTAATCTGTGCATTCTTTTTCCATTCACATTCGTAGCTATCTCTAGATTACCATTCTTTAAGGAAAAATGTTCAGAAATCTATCTATTTGGGAAAATATTTCCTATTTCTTTAAGTCTGGGCATCTGAGAGACTTTAAACAGCTGTTCAATTGAAGACACCAAAGCTCATCCTATAGAAGAAATTTTACCTTCAAGCAGTGAGAACTTGCTCCTTTCCCATTAACTACTGCCTGATTATCAACCTGTTGCAGATTCATCTCATGGAGTGCATAGGCTATGGCATACAAAGCATTGTATATGTTATGACTACTCTCACTAAAGGTCATGTCAATCTTCTGTTCCATTAGCCAATCCAATGAGGTATTAGATGAATTGTTATTCAGTATTTTACAGTTATATGCTGAGTCTTCATATTTAAAATATTTCCACTCTGGCATTACTTGATATAAATCTTTGCCTCTGAGATGGAACCATGTCTGTACAAAATTTTTAAAGCCAGAAATCTCACCATGATGGGGTAGAAAGGTAAGTGTTCCATAGAATGTGCCTTGAGCTATGTCTCTCTTACTGGTAGGGAAATTCCATTGTTTTGTGGTGACCCATATTCTCTGTAAAGCTGGACGTTCCCAAATTCTGAAGATCAAATCAATGAAATTGTCTGTTTCCCCATAAATGATAATAACATTTGAGGAAGACATCACAATTTGTTTGTAGTACACTTCAATTTTTTGTTCTAATAAAACATCATCAACAGAGATGATTTTCACAAAGGCAAAGCAAATTTCCTTGTTTTCACTCCGTTTTTTCAACTCCAAAAAAAACTGATTGCCTTGATCATCATCTGGGATGACAAGGCCAACCCAGTTCCAGTGGAAGTAAAGTATGAAGGAAACCATTGCTAATACTAGAGTTGTGTCCTTTGGGGCCATCTGATAGAGATAGGGATATTGTTCATCATCACTGAAGATGGAATGGAAAGGTCCATAGGTAAGCTGAAGGAACTACAACACAGGGAACAGCATGAGGTGCAGTGCACTTGAAAACACTTGTAATCATATTTATCTGCAAACTGTTGATTACATGTGACTTTTCCTCTCAACTCTAATTTAAATGTACAAACATGGAAGCCTGAGCATCCACTTCTAATGGGAACAGCAAGCATAGCTGTTTGACAAGAAGTAACAAAATATTATAATTACTGCCTTTCTGTCTTTCAGTTTTAGTATTGATATATGTGTTTTCAATGTTTGAAGGATATTTGATACTTTTACAATTTGGGGATATTTAATTATTATTATTTTTTTTACAAAAGGCATTTATGCTATAATCCAGACATACTTCTAAGATTGAATTAGTGAGTCCAGTACATAATACTGATTTAGCATTTGGAAGAGACATTTTTATATTGTTCTACTTGAAGGTCATATTCTACACTAGAAGTTGTGCCTCACATAAAAATGTCAGAGATCTCCTTTTTAGATTGAAGTTCTGAAATACTCTGGCAATATCTGCCTCTGTGTCTCCTCAGGAAACAGATAATAAGATCAAAGTAAATATAAAAATTTAAGCTAGTTTTGGCAGCCTAAAAGTGATGGCAGCAAGTCAGATTAGAAAAACTCATCTTACTCTATACCTATGTAATTATAAGGCAAAATAAATCAGACTCATAAGTTGTACTTCTTGAGGAAAATATACAGAAACAAAGTTAGATTGGATGGAGTTACCTCCTACAAACAAAGTGTCTTATAATGATGGATAAATAATCATGATTTTTTGAGACAGGGTTTCTCTTGTAGCCCTGGCTGTCCTAGAACTCACTGTGTAGACCAGGCTGGCCTCGAACTCAGAAATACGCCTCTGCCTCCCCAGTGCTGGGATTAAAAGCATGTGCTAGTTGGTCATCATTGGGAAGAGAGGCCCCTTGGTATTGCAAACTTTTTATGCCCAATTAAAGGGGAACACCAGGGCCAAGAAGTGGGAGTGGGTGGGCAGGATAGCAGGGCAGGAAGAGGGGGGATGGAACTTTTGGAATAGCATTTGAAATGTAAATTAAGAAAATATCTAATAAAAAATTGGAAAAAAAGAAAAATATTAGAATGAGATATCAGATCCCTATAACCTCTATTTCTTAGAGAAGTTCACTTGTGAAGTTCTAATCTTGTATCTTATGACATGGAAACAACAGAAAAAAATGCAAGATAAGACATAGCAATAAATTCCACAGAGATATAGAATTATTATATTATTAAAGAAAATTTCTTATTATAGCTATAACACAAAGGGCCTGAATTCTTTGCCAGAGATCTAATGCCAATTAAATTCTGACTCTAAATAGTTGGTTATACACTCATAGGTAGTCAAATGGTGAACTCCACATACTGGATTGGAGTTTGTCATCCTTTCTAGTCACTGAAATGTCATGAGTTGCTAGGCTAAGAATGGTATTTCATGGCTTTGCAAAAAAAAAAAATTCCAGATATTTAAAAGCTGGGTTATAGAGAAAATGTTGATAAAATTTATTTCTTTTTTTCCAATTTTTATTAGATATTTTCTTCATTTACATTTCAAGTGTTATCCAGAAAGTTCCCTATACCCTCCCCCCTCTCAGGGCTGCTCCCCTCCCCACCCACTCCCACATCTTGGCCCTGACGTTCCCCTGTACTGGGGCATATAAAGTCTGCATGACCAAGGGACCTCTCTTCCCAATGATGGCCAAGTAGGCCATCTTCTTCTATATATGCAGCTAGAGACATGAGCTCAGGGGGTACTAGTTAGTTCATGTTATTCTTCCACCTATAGGGTTGAAGCCCCCTTCAGCTCCTTGGATACTTTCTCTAGCTCCTTCCTTGGGAGTCCTGTGTTCCATCTAATAGCTGACTGTGAGCATCCACTTCCGTGTTTGCCAGGCACTGGTATAGTCTCCCATGAGACAGCTATATCAGGGCTCTTTCAGCTCTATCTTGCTGGCATATACTATTGTGTCTATGTTTGGTGGCTGATTGTGGGATTCTATTCCATCACAGTTTATCACTGATGACTAAATTTATATCACTACCATAATTGTAAATGATAAAGCTGTTATTTCAGTTTACTAATGATAATTTAAAATTGTGACCAAGATGAAGATAACACCTATCTGGGGACATAAATAATTTGCTCTATATTTTGAAACAGCATGAACAAATAAATATCTGCTTGCTGAGATTTGTATAAATAATGAAACACTGTGACTGACAGTCAGTCAAGGCTGTAAGATTCTCTCTACCACCATGCCAGACTCAATTCTCCATGGCCTCTTCTATTCCTCCTTGCTGATATCTGTCTACTTCTGGTGGTAGCCCCTAGCAGAAGGCCTATTATGTTTCTGAATAGTAAGTATCCTGGAGCTTTCAAGATTGACATAAGCATAAGTCCAACCAAATCCATTAACTTTCTGAATGGCTATCACCCCCCACACCCCCCAAAGAGACATGATGTTAAGAATTCCTGGCCAATGATAACTCACACGTGGTGATAAGAAGCTGTCCAGGTAATTCCAGAAATTTAAAGATACGTCCCAATTGGGTCCTGTAAGCAGAAATGAACACATACTCTCCTCATTACAGAAATAATTAGGGATACGCTTATATTTTTTCCAATCAAGAAAATAGGCTGCATCTGCCATAGTTTTCCCATCACAATGGCCCAAGTTATATTTTATAATCAAAGACATATTTGGTAAAAGATCAGGATTCCTGTTGATTTCATCCATTGCAAAGGCCAATGCCAAAGCATATTTGTGGTTTTTAGTTGTTTTTCTGTAAAAGAGTACAGTGTTTACTATGGACATATGAATATACATGATCATTTTTACTCAATAGAAGCACTATGGTATATTAGAAGTTTCTGCATCTGACATCTAAAGACGAAAACAAATGACTTTTGTTGTGAGATTGGACTGACAGAAGAACCTGGAAAATAGAAAACACTTTAGAAGTTCATGACAGTGTTGGTCCCATAAATATGAAATGGTATTGACCTCATCCACAGAGATAATTTCCATTTTTGTTTTTGAGCACTTGACCAGCAGTAAAGAGAAAAACACAGATATTGAAATAACAATTATTCTGATCATGTCTTCATTTTGAAATTATATTGCAATATAAAAAACTTGTTATTAAAGCCACTCAGTTTATAATTTCTTGTGAAATTAACTGAATTTGTTAAGGAAGTAAAAACATGATTTATCAATGTATTATGGTCTTTCTCCAGCAACATTTAATTCATGTACTTACAATCACTTATAATTAATTGTCAAAATTCTTGACATGTCCCCTCATATCTGTCCTCATCTTGTTATTTTTTCAATCTTTTATTGAAAGAAAAATTTTTCTAAAGATTTATTTTTAAATATATTTAAATATCATACGTGGATTTGGTAATTGATATATGTTTATATATAAGTTTGTATCTATTTGAGCAAGGGTTATTTAGGTTATAAGATTGCAATACACCCAAGTGTTTTATAAGATAATTTGCTATATACTACCCTAATTTCAAATGCACAGATGTGTAGTAGTGCCAGGTTTTTAGTGCAGATATTAAGGGCTTGTCCCACCACCAATGTATCTTTTTCCTACTTTCTATTTATAAAGGAATGTGATATATTCACTCTGAGTACTTCATTAATTATAAATTAATTTCTAAGAAATATCCTTAACAACCTATCCAGGTACAGTAAAATAATACTTGCATCCTATTGAGAACTAGGAAAATAAGGAAATTACAGTGATGTTTGTACATGCCAGTATTATATGCTTTTAAAATAGAAGAGATGTTGGTGTAAATTTATAGAATATGTTCATTGTTTTTTGTAAAAAAAAAAAGTGGGCTACTAAACAATGGGAATTGAATAATATCATATTTAGATTGTTTATGTTTATTTAAAGAATAACATCTCCTGTTTCATCCTTGTCATTTCATATAATCTTATGAATAAACACTAAATATACACCTACATATTTAATGATTGAAACGAAGTAAATAAAATTAGGTTCTCACTAAAAATTATGCACCTATTGTGTTTTCATTCTATACCCTATAAAATAGGTCATTTTAGAATATTCTTTATTACCAAACACACACAAAAAAACTCAATTAAAGTTTTACTAATATACAAAAGGAATTTGAGAGTAGAAGTTGTACAATGCTCAAACTACTTCTTACAAATAAAAATAGGAAACATCAGTTACTTAAGCTGTCTGTGTAACCTAGTAGTCTAAAGGGCTGTGTTTTAAAACAATGATCAGCAATCCACAATGGAAACATGTATACTAATATTTAATAAAATTATTGAAAGAAGTACCACAAGATTTAAATATTTTTAAAAGGTTAGAAATTAGCCAACTTATACATGAATAGAGAACACATTTCTTTTAATGACAAACATAAAAGACTAATAGAAAACTCCAGTATTATGTTCTCAAACGGTCCAAATATGCCACAATACAACTGTCACCCATGTCAGTGACAAGGGAAATAAGCACTCACCACTGTTATTGATAGTCTGACTATTGAAAGAATGTAATCATATCATTGGATTCCATATGTTCCAAATATGGTTTACTCTAAAGAGAGAGTCCTGAGCTGAACTTTATAAAACATAAAAGCCAGTGATTGTACATGAACAATGTGAAGCACGAAGCCACAGTGCTTTTGGAATTTATCTTTTAAAACACTTCACTGTCTTGACCCCTAATGAGCTAAATATTGCTTGCTAACATACATACAAAAAAAAATCCACCCAGGCATTCATATAAAGTAGGAATTTCTGAGTGTAAAGATCTTCTCTTTCTAAACCGGATGAAGCTTTAGAAGTCAATAAGTGAACACATGCAATGAATTTGAGAGAGTAAGTTTGTATGTATGTAAAGTTTTTGACAACTATATATACCATGAATATTACTGGAACCAGCATATGCTCTAGGAACAACACACTTAAAGAACTGTTAGTGGAGTTTATGACCATTTATTTATATGTACTTGGGATAAAGCATAATGAAATATTACAGGATCAATGTCAATAAGTCATCACTCTCTAGAGTAAAATATAAACTGTCAAAAGGCAGGCTTTATGTTAAGGATCAATGTAGATATTCCTTTATTCCAAAACTTCCAACCTTTAAATCAGAAGCCACCTGGAAGAAAAGCAAAAGCTTCACTGGAATAATTAAAAGGAGAAAATAGGATTGAATCTGTAAAGGAATTAAGGTTGTTTCTTGGTGTTCAGACTTAGCAACAAGACAGAAGACTAAAGAATTTGACAAATATCCTCAGAGCACTCAAGAAGTATGGAAGTTGTCATTTCAATTTAAAATACAAATTTACTTACAAGACATTCAGAGTCTTGTTGAAATAATCTTTCTCAGTAGGTTTCTGAATTGCTGCCAGGATGAAAGCACAAGTTAATCCCAAATATTCATCCTGTATTTCATTCATATTTATTCTCCAAAAGCACCTGGGATCAATGAAATTGGCCATGAGAAGTGGAATGTTAAGGAGGAAGAAGATTCCCATCAAAATGAACATATTTTTCCTGCCTTAAATCTGGGCCGTGTGGATTGTGATGTGCCATGCATTTCAGCACATCAAATTTCTGCCTGATTTTATTTCTTTGGGCAAAGGTGAGGTTTATTGCATATTCATGACTCATTTTATTTTCAGGTTTCTCCTGAACCCTGGAAGAAACTTAAATAGTTTCTTCCCTGGGGCTCTGCAGATGGAGTCCACAGCCCGTGTATTAAACACGGGTAGGTAAATACTCAGGAGGATAATTCATTCTCAGTCTCCATGATATCACTCATGTTTGTGAATCCGTGGAAGGAAGCCCCTTTGTTCAAAATTAGTCCATGGAAACTTTCAACAATCTGATTATGTGAACATATTTAGAAATAATGTCAGTGGATTGTATAATATTACTCACAATGAGACATCCAGTAATAGCAAAATTGGAGCTACTGAGGACACATAGGACACTTTATTACACAGTCCAAGTCAGGGAAAGGCAGACTCATGATACATTTGAATTCCAAACCATTATCTTCCTCCCACGTGCTCATTTTTTTTTCTACTTTTTAGCCTAGGCTGACCCATTTATTCTACATTATATTTATTTCCTACATTTTTTTTCATTTTACATTGAGGTAGTAGCTGTTAAGGAGGCTAATTAAAAATAGCTTTTAAATATCTTAGAAACAAATAGCGACTGTGAAGGAACACTGTGTTTTTCCTATACATTCTTTCTATCCATGTATATTTGGTTGCATTCTAGAATCAACAGTGAATATCTGAGGGTTCACTGAATATTGTACACTCATGAACCTGTTTCATTGTATTTGGACTGAAAACAAGCAGAATATATATAGGTAGTTCATCAGTTTGGGCGATGATATGCTCCATTTTGTGTTTGAATGACACAAACAAGTTTAGTGTTTTGCACTGTATATTTCTGCATTATGTAAAAGTCACAGTTTTTTCTATGTATGAGTTCTGAATCTGATAAATTCAGAGTACAGAGACTTATATCTAGAAGAATGATAATGGAGCAGTCTTTCATAAGAATACAGAGGAAATTAGCTTTTCAAGTGTACAAATGATATTTTCAGAAGTTCAGTTTTGGTAAATCTTTTTTTGTTTAATAATTATTATTTCCTGTAAAATACCATACATTATTGTGTGTTTCATTATGGCACATTGATCTAATATAGCATGTACTTTGCTGGTATCTGCACCTCCATGACCCATGTCTGTTGCCCATCTTGCTGCTGACTCCTTCCTCAGTTCAATCTATCTCCTTCTCACTTTAAGACATTCTGTGTGCATGCTCAATTTGTAATTCAAGAATGATATATTTGTTTATATTTTCTTAATACAGGCTTTACATTTGCATTATGCCTTTATGCCTTCCCAATTCCTTTATACTTTTTTAGTCAAATAATTGTTCTCCTACTTTCTTTTTTTTTTTTTTTACTTTTAGATCTATTCATTTATGTTATTTCTATTTATATGAATGTTTTATTAATAATTATTGGTTATTTTATTTATTTGCATTTCAAATGTTATCCTCATTCAAAACCCCACAGCACAATCCTCTTTCTTCTGATTTTATGAGGGTGTATGACCTCACATCCACCCACTCCCACCTTACTGTCCTAGCTTTTCCTTAAGCAATGGCATCAAGCCTTTACAGGACTTAGTTCCTCCTCTCCCTTTGATGCCAGATAAGGCCCCTCTCTCTTATATATGCAGCTGGAGCCATGGGTCTCTTCATGTGTATTCTTTGGTTGGTGGTTCAGTTCCTGGGAGTTCTGAGGTGTCTGGTTGGTTGATATCATTGCTCTTCCTATAGGGTTGCAAACCCCTTCACCTCCTTCAGTATTTCCTTTAAACTCCCCCACTGGGGCTCCTATGCTCATCCAATGGTTGCCTGCAAACATTTGCATATGTATCTGTCAGGTTCTCATTGTGTCTTTCAGGTGACATCCATAACAATTTCCTGTAAGCAAGCACATCTTGATATCAACAATAGTGATTGGGATTGTTGACTGCATATGGAATGGATCCCCAGGTCGAACAGTCACTGGATGGCCTTTCCTTCAGTTTCTGCTCTAATCTTTGTCCCCGTATTTCCTTTAGGCAGGAGAAATTCTGGTTAAAATTTTGAGAAGGGGTGAGGGTGGACCCAACCCCCAACTGGTGGCCATATGGTTTCTACTGCTCTCTGCAATTAGTTGGACATTTCAGCTAATGTCATCCTAGTTTTGTCCTGAGAACCTGTTGCTTTCCTGGCATCAGGGACTTTCTGTTGGCTACCCTCAGTTTCCCACCTCTCATTGCTACACACCTCTGTTTAATTTACTGACCCTTTGTATATCTCCCCCATCTCCCCTCAAACTTGATCCTGTCTCTTTTTTATTCTCCCCTTCTCTCTTTCTCCCAAATACTTTTCAACCTCTACCTCCTGTGATTATTTTGCTCCCACTTCTAAATAGGACTGAAGCATCCAAACTTTGGTCTTCCTTGTTCTTGAGCTTTGTATGGTCTGTAAGTTGTATCATGGCTATTCCAATCTTTTTACATAATATCCACTTATCAGTGAGTATATACCATGGGGGTTCTTTTGTGACTGTATTCCCTCACTCAGGATGACATTTTTTAGTTCCATCCATTTTCCTGCAAATTTCATGAAGTCATTGTTTTTAGTACCTGTGTAGTACTTCATTGTGTAAATGTTCCACATTTTCTGTATGTATTCCTCTTTTGAGGGATATCTTGTTTTTTTCCAGCTTCACGGTATTATAAATAAGGCAGCTATAAACATAGTGGAGCATGTGTCCTTGTTATATGTATGAGCATCTTTTGCTTATATGCCCAAGAGTGCTATGGCATGGTCCTCAAGTAGTACTATTTCCAATTCTCTAAGGAACCCCAGAATGATTTCCAGAGTGGTTGTACATACTTACAATCTTAGTGAAATAGAGGAGTGTTCCTAATTTGCATATCTTTACCAGTGTCTGCTGCTATGTAAGTTTTTGATCTTAGCCATTCTGTCTGGTGTGAGGTAGAATCACAGGGTCATTTTGATTTGCATTTCCCTGATGACTGAGGATGTTGAACATTTCTTTAGGTGCTTCTCGCCCATTCAAAATTCCTCAATATAGAATTAATTCTTTGTTTAGCTCTTTACCCCACTTTTTTTTTTATAGAGTTATTTGGTTCTCTGGAGTCTAACTTCTCATGTTCAGGAAAGATAATCACAGTAAAGTAAAAGAAATAATCAAAATGAGAGGAAAGTAAATAAGATAGAAACAAGGGAAAGAACACAAAGAATTAAATAAACTAAGCTTTTGTTGTTATAAACAAATTAAGACAGTCAAACACTTTGCCAATCTAAATAGAAATCCACGAAAGACAATCCAAATTAACAAAACCTGAACTGAAAAAAGTGTATCACAAGAAACACCAAATATCGCTAAGAACCCTAAGGGCATTAACTGAAAATTTGTATTCAATTAAATTGGAAAATCCAAGAGAAATCATTAATATTCTCAATAGATATTACATAGAAGGGAGGAGAAATATGGGTTTTCTGAGAGGAAACTGGGAAGGGGTATAACATTTGAAATAGAAATAAATAAAATAACCAATAAAATAGTAAAAAATTAAATATATATATATGTATATGTATATGTATGTGTATATATATATATATATGTAGTATATATATAGTATATATAATATATATATATATATATATATATATATGTATATATATATATATATATATATATATACTAGAAAAAGAAACATGAACAGATATAAAACAAAAACTTTCAGAGTTTGGAATTTTGTGTATGTGGTATTCAAAATCTAAGATATGATGAAGACAACAATGGAAACTGAAATGTAATATGTTTGGCAATCTGGACTCCATCAACATGGTCACTGAGAGGGAAGGTTTCCATAGGCATCCAGAACTTAGAGTGGAGAATCTTTTATAATAATGGAGAAAAACTTTCTGTGAGATTCGGAGCAACAATGGACAGCGTTGGTAATGTTAAATGACTTCTGCCAGGATAGTGCTGTCTCTGAATGCAGCTAAAGCTAAACAACTTTTTCAGAATTAGGCTACAAGAAACTTAGAACTGAAGGCTAGCCTATTTTTCATCTTTTGGAAAGCAAAATACTCCGATCAAATAAATAATGGCACGGTTACTTTTTTTAAAAAAATTAATCTTTTTTTTTTAAATTTACAGTCCTGTCCCACCCTCTGACTCTTCCAATCCCATACTTCCTCCCTGCCTCAATTTCCACAAGGATATCCCCACAACCCACCCCATCAGACCTCTCAAATCCCTGTGGCCTCCAGTCTCTTTTTTTCCCCTCCCCCAGCCTCCAGTCTCTTGAGGATTGCTTGCATGTTTTCTGAATAAATGTGGCGCGCCTCCCTTGACCAGCAAGAAAGTCACACCACCACTGGGATCTTCTCAGTCAGCTTTATTCAGGAGCACCTTGATAGTAGATTCCCAGGACCCTGGACAGCAGCAGAGCTGCGGCTTTTATACTCTCCCAGGGAAGGAGGGGGGCTGTCGTAGTGGATGCGGATTGGTGCACCAAGATACACCTCATTAGCATGTGGCCCGTTCATTGGTGCCACAAGCCACACCGATTAGCATATTGCCCATTCATTGGAGCCATAAGCCACACCCCATTAGCATATTGCCCGTTCTGGAGGAGGAGGCTCCCGGAGCTGGAGGCCTTCCCGGAGCCGGAGGCCTTCCTGGAGCCTGGACGGCCTTCCTGGAGCCTGGATGAGGCTTTCCCGGAGCCCGGGCGGCGGCTTTCCCGGGAGCCGGCAGGCGGTGGCCTTTCCCAAGGCGCCAGGGGTGGCGCGGACGCTCCGGAGTCTGCCGAGGTGGGCAGGGCCTCTCCAGAGTTGGTCGGGGTGGGCGGCTTCCTACATCTCCCCCTTCTTTATTAATTGAATATGAAGTCCTACAAATCTGGTCAGCGAACACCCCAGCCTGAGGGAGCAGCCTTTGACAAGTGACTGATAGGAAATCGGGCACGACCACCAGTCTGTCTTTGCAGAGATCTGGAGTAGGAGGAGATGCCACCAGCACGTTGCTGGCAGACTTGGCTGTAACAGAGGTAAAATTGTTTGTGCAATTGTGAGACATTGTAATGAATTTCCGACCTAGTCATTGATAGGCGTACTTTAGCATACCCATCTCCGTATCTTATCAGGGGGAGGATAACATCCCCTGCAGTGTATTGTGACACTCTGTCAGCAAAATTGTTTCCTTACTCCGTCATCCTTTGAGGTGGTATAGTGGGAGTCATTAGGTCTGTTCCTAAACCGAGGAAGTATCGGCAAACCAGTCTGCTAGGAAATCATTACAAACTCTTAAGAGAGACCAACCAGAACTCAGACGAAATGTTCTCGTCTATGGCCATCAGGGCTTGAACAACAGCAGGCTTCTGCCGAGCCTGAGTGCGTCCCATAGGACATAACAGCCAGAGGCAAAGTACACAACCCGCAAACACCAGGACACCCCAAAGTAGCATCCCAGCCCATTCTTTAGAAAAGGAAAAGGCATTGGACAGCCAAGAGGTGACATCTCTCAAGGTGACAGGGTCAACTCTGGTGCCATTCAGGATGGAAATCTGGATAAGGAGCTTCCAGAACAGTCATTCTGCCTCCGCAGTCCAATTCCCTTGAAGATATTCCAACAACTCCCTGCTATAATGAAAGTTTTCAGACATATCAGCAGTTAGTGGGGTAATACCCAAATTCTTAAAATGGGAAACACAGGAAAATTGAATCAACCAAAATAGTTCTTCCATGTTTTCTTGAAGTAAATCAATTCTTTGATTTGCCAATAAAATGCCAGATGACAAATGGGCATTAACCTCTTCTTGAACCATCAGAGCAGTGGATGCTCAATCCACAATATTACTAATTGTTTCTGCTGCTTGTACTTGATTTGCCATGGCTACAGCCATGGTAACCGCAGCAGTTGCTGAGATAGTAATGGCAGTAATAATAGCAGCAGTAACACCAAAATCTTTTATGTCTAGGAGTGCAAAAGGAGTAAGGGAAGTTGGGCAAAACAGCTGAATTACTGGCATAGGGACAGGCCAAGTGCAGGCAACAGCCCATAATTTTAACATAATACCCATTTGTAAATTCATCAGGAGTATCAATAGATGTAGGTGTTTCTTCATTATTCTTTTTCTCTGCTGCGTCTTCCAAGGGAGGGGACACTCTTCGTATCAGTCTCCCAGGTAACCAAATTGGTTTTTTGTTCCTAGGAAAAACACAAACCGCTCCCCGGGACTGTGAAATAACCGGTCTGGACCTAGCCATGACTCAGATAACACATCTTTCCATTTAACATATTGTGAATGTATAGGGATTATGGCAGCTTGCCTATCAGCTGCTGAAAGGCCATTACTATCCAAAATTTAAAAATTTAAAGTAAAAAGGGCTAAGGATAGTCTTTCTTTAGGTGATCTACCATGTCCTATTCCCTCTTTTTGTTTTTGTAAAATTTCTTTGAGGGTTCTATGAGTTCGTTCAATAATGCCCTGACCCTGGGGATTATAAGGGATTCCAGTCATATGGTGCACCTGCATAGAAATGCAAAATTTATCAAAAGACGAGGAGGTATAGGCTGGGCCATTGTCCGTTTTAAGGTGTAAAGGTTTTCCCCAAGCTGCCCATGCTTTGAGGCAGTGGGACACAACCTTTTTATAGGTTTCTCCAGTCGCAGGGGAGGCGTGGACCATGCCTGAACAAGTGTCTACCAACACATGGACATATTTAAGGGTACCAAAGGATGGAACATGCGTTACATCCATTTGCCATATATGTAAAGGTTTAAGACCACGTGGATTGACTCCTGTGTGAGGTGTGTGATGGAACTGTACACAATTGGAACATTGAAGGACAATCTCACGAGCCAATGCTCTAGAAATATGAAATTTTTTCTGTAAGGTGGAGGCAGGAACATGGTACAGCTTATGAAATTCTTGAGCTCGTTCTATTGGTGATATAAAAAAGATAAAGGTGGCACGAGTACTAGCGTCCACCAGAGCATTGCTATGACTCATTGGGCCAGATAAAGAAGTATGAGCTCGAATATGTTGGATAAAAAATTTTCAGGTTCTGTTCCATATCAAGCTTTGTATTTTTGCCAGGATATTTGCAACAGGGCTGGAAATTTTAATAGGCCCTGTTAATTCCAGCATTTTCACTACATTTACCACATAAACTGAGTCTGATATTAAATTGAAAGGCGTGTGAAACCTTTTAAATACTTCCAGGACAATTAAACATTCCTCCAATTGGGGTGTTCCTGGGATAAATTGTATCATAACAGGTTCATCGCTATTTACCATATAGGCACCTATGCCTGTTTTTTGAGCCATCTGTGTAGATGTCTAGACCATCAGGTATGGGTTCTAATGAGGTCACTTTAGGAAATATAATGGGGTGTTCTGTTATAAATTGTAACAAAGGATGTTTTGGATAATGATTATCTATAATACCTGAATAGCTACAAAGAAATATTGTCCAATCATCTACCAGAGCTGCTAAAGTCTGAACCTGATGGACTGTGTAAGGCACTATAATTTTTGAGGGGGGCAATCCAAAACCCTGTATGCAGCTTTTTATACCTAATATGGCTATTTGGGCAACCGTGGCTGGATAATATTCTAATGTTTTAGAGGGTGAAATATGAGGATGAATCCACAATAGAGGTCCGGTTTGCCAAATAACCACAGTAGGTTGTTTATAGGTTTTAAGAATACATAACATTAGTGGTTGGTCTGGAGAAAACTTTTGCAGGCAGGCCTTACTTAAATTTTCCTCTATCTTATTCAACACTTGACGCACTTGCGGCATGAGCGTGCAGGAGGACGAGATCTGAGAATCCCCTTTCAGAATATTGTATAATGGTTGCAACTCTGCATTAGTCAAGGACAAATAGAGGTGAATCCAATTAATATCTCCTAACAATTTTTGAAAGTCATTTAATGTTTGTAAATGAACTTTCCTAATTTTCAATTTTTGTGGCTTAACATAATTTGAATATATCCTTGCTTCTAAAAATTCTCCAATTTCTCCCATCTGTACCTTTTCAGGTGCAATATACAATTTTCTCTCTTTTAAGGCCTCAATCAATGCCAAATAAGTGGCCTGCAAGTTATCAATATCCTTACTCGTAAGCAAAATATCATCCATGTATTTCAAAATTTTGGTTTTAGGGTACTTCTGTCTTACTGGGCGAATGGCCTCCCCTACGTATAACTGACACATAGTAGGGCTATTGGCCATACCCTGTGGCAAGACTACCCACTGGTATCTTTCATCAGGGTACTCATTATTTTGGGATGGGATGGTAAAGGCAAAATGTGGACTATCTTGAGGGGCTAAGGGAACCGAGAAAAAACAGTCCTTAATGTCAATTATGATCAGAGGCCAACCACTAGGCAAGCTGGATAACAGTGGCAGGCCTTGTTGAATGGGTCCCATAATTTGCATTTGATTATTAATCGCTCTTAAATCACGTAATAAGCACCATCTTCCTGACCTTTTCTTAATGACGAATATAGGAGTATTCCAAGGGGACTGTGAGGAAACAATATGACCTAACTCTAACTGTTCCTTAACCAAATCTCTTGCTGCCTGAAGTTTTTCAGAGGACAGAGGCCATTGATAAATCCACACTGGCTCCTCTGTATTCCAAGTAATGGGTAATCCTTCCTCAATGGCCCCTATGAAAAACCCAGCCCTTCTCTGTTATATTTTAGCTTGCCCTTTATAGGTTCAGGGCGGCCATGAAGTGACCATCCCAAACCTTTTCCAGGCTGGTATCCCATGTGGGTCATCATTTGCTGTGCTTGAGTTGAGTATTGGTTTGTAAGGATAAATCCCATGGATGTTAAACATCTCTTCCCCATAAATTCATTGGAATATTAACTATATATGGAGTAAATTTCCCCGATTTTCCTTCTGCATCCCTCCAGGTAAGTTCTTTGGCACTAATCAGAGGTGTTGACTCAAAACCCAATCCTCATCAGCTCTGTGAGGCTTGCTGAGAGGGCCATTTTACCGGCCAGTCATGGCTGGATATAATACTTTTGTCTGCTCCAGTATCCATTAGTCCTAAAAAGGACTTCCCTTCAATCTCTAAAGTAAGCATCGGTCGGTTCCCCAATTCACAGGAGAGGTAGGTGAACTGAGAATCCTTCTCCCCTCTGTCATTAGCTGGGAAACGCCTATGAAGACTGGGTAACAGTAACAACTGTGCTATCCTGTCTACCGGGGAAATGGCAGATATCCCTCGAGGGGAAGCTGCAAGTATCTTAATGTTGCCTGAATAATTCGGATCAATAACCCCTGGAGTAATTATTAGTCCCTGCAACGTAGAGGATGATCTTCCTAATACTAGTCCAACTGTATCCTCAGGTAGTGGGCCCTTAAAATCTGTTTCTATAGGTTGGACCCCCATTTGAGGTGTTAATATGAGTCTGGTGGTGGAGTAGAGGTCTAGTCCCGTGGAGCCTGAAGTGGCTCTCCTGTAGAGGCCTCAGGGACAGGGTTTGCAGTACCCCATACATTTGCGGGACCTGGGGACGACGGCCCTGCTGTCCGATTTTTGGACGGGCTCCTGATGACAGCAGTTTCCCATTAATATCTTTGACTGATTTACACTCACTTGCCCAATGATTACCTTTCCTACATCTTGGGCAAAGGCTAGGCTGATTTACTCTAACTCTTGACGTTTGGAACCCTTTGGTTGGGCAATTTCTCCTAAAGTGTCCCTTTTGTCCACATTTGTAACAGCCATCTCCCTGTCCTTTGCCTGCCGACATTACAGCTGCTGCAAGGCCGGCACTTGATAATGGTCCTCCAATTTCTCTATATATTTTCATCCAATATTCCAATCCTTTATGTCTAAGTGGCCCTATCGTGTTTCTTCATTCTTTAGTACATTGCTCATAGACAGGTTGCTTTATGAGTGGCATTGCTGTATCAGGATCCCCAAAAACTTTTGTGGCCACTTCTAACAACCTTGCCACAAAGTCTGAGAATGGCTCAGTGGGTCCCTGTATGATTTTCTTAAGGTTTCCTGATAACTCTCCTTTATTAGGCAATGCTTTCCATGGTTTGGTGGCTACCCCATTAACCTGTGCATAAACTACTTCTGGATAATTTGTCTGATCATTTGCAAAGCGGCCTAGGCCAAGTAACATATCCGCGTCCCAATGCTGCTCAGGATCACGTCTGGAGGCCAAGTTTGAGGCTGCCTACTGATTTGCAAACTCATAGCTAAAAGTTTTCCACTCTAAATATTGTCCTGGTGATAAGCAGGCTCACACCAGGTTATTCCAATCAGATGGGGTGAGACAATATGCTGTCAATGTCTCTACCTGTGCTATAGTAAAGGCTGCAGCTACTCCATATGTACGAACTGATTCTGCTATGGATTTAATGGTTTTGAAATCAAGGGGTTGATAATAATGTCCCCCTTGATCATTGGCATAGACTGGGAAGGATAGGCTAATCTCTCACCATACCTCTGGATTAAATGATCTTCCTGAGTGTTTCCCTCCACTAAGCTTCACTCCCTCATCACTTGGATTATAAGGAGGAGATGATGGTACTTGAGCCACAGGCAAATTTACAGGGGCCCTTTTACTGAGGTCTATCTTCTTCTGACCTTTTCTTTCTTTATTTTTGAGCTGATACCCTTTATCATCTAGGTGGTATCGCTCCCTCTCATATTTAGCAGCCTCCTCATCCACCTCTTCTTCTGAAGAGGAGTCGAAGTTGGAAAGCTGCAATTCCTTGAGAGATGGGTAAATCCCCTTTTCTAGTTCCCCCTTAATTTTAAGAGTAGGTTCTAGCCTCCCTTTTGCTGTTTTGTCTTTACCACTCTGCTTTACTGCTTCTAACAGTGTTTGGAGGGCCATTAAGACAACTAAAATGGCCACCCCAATCCAAAATGGATCAATATAGGGAAGCATCCTCTCTAAAATATTCCGGGAAGCTTACCGGTACGGCCACTCCTTACCGGTACCGCCACTCTGTAGCTGATGAGTTCTGATCCTACGAAGATAATCTTCAGTTCCTGAAGAGTTCAGATCCCAGGAAGATCTTTTTCAGTTCCTGAAGAGTTCAGATCCCAGGAAGATCTTTTTCAGTTCCTGAAGAGTTCAGATCCCACGAAGATCTTCTTAAGTTACTGAAGAGTTCAGATCCCACGAAGATCTTCTTCATTTCCTGAAGAGTTCAGATCATCTACGGTTCCCGGGTTCTTGGCACCACTTGCGGCGCGCCTCCCTCGACCAGCAAGAAAGCCATGCCACCACCTGGATCTTCTCAGTCAGCTTTATTCAGGAGCACCTTGATAGAAGATTCCCAGGACCCTGGACAGCAGCAGAGCTGCAGCTTTTATACTCTCCCAGGGAGGGGGGGGGGCTGTCGTAGTGGATGCGGATTGGTGCACCAAGATACACCTCATTAGCATGTGGCCCATTCATTGGTGCCACAAGCCACACCTCATTAGAATATTGCCCGTTTGGGAGGGGCTATTGAGAGAGGGCCTAAAGAGAGAGCTGTGCATGCACACTAGGCTCTCCTCCCTGGTAGCCTGCCAGTCCCGCGCCATCTTGTAATGGGGCGGAGCCGGAGGCTCCCAGAGCCAGAGGCCTTCCCGGAGCCGGACGGCCTTCCCGGAGCCGGACGGCCTTCCCGGAGCCCGACAGCCTTCCCGGAGACTGGATAAGGCTTTCCCAGAGCCCGGGTAGCAGCTTTCCCGGAAGCTGGTGGGCAGCGGCCTCTCCTGAGTCGGCCGGGGTGGGCGCGGCCTCTCCTGAGTCGGCTGGGGTGGGCGGCTTCTTACAAATAAGCTCAGATCCTGCATTCCTGCATTCCTCTGCTGCATATGCTTTGGGGGACTCATATTAGCTGGTGTATGATGTCTGGTTGGTGTTCTGGTGTCTGAGAGATTTCGGAGGTTCAGGTTAATTGAGACTACTGTGCTTCCTACAAGTTTGCCCTCCTCCTACTCCTCATCTTCCAGGTTTTCCCTAATTGAAACTCAGTGGTCAGCAACTTCAGTCTATTGGTTGGATGCAAATATCTGTATTTGACTCTTTCAGCTGCTTGTTGGGTCTTTCAGATGGCAGTCATGATATGCCCCTTTTTGTGAGTGCTCTATAGCCTCAGTAATAGTGTCAGGCCTTAGGACCTCCCCTTGAGCTGGATCCAACACTGGGCCTGTGACTGGATCTCATTTTAGACAGGGTGCTCTCCATTTCTATCCCTGCAGTTCTTTTAGACAGGAACAATTATGGGTCAGAGTTTTCAATGAGGGATGGAAATCTCCTCTTTTTTTTTTTTTAACAAAAAATTTAAAAAATGCAGTTATGGGATTGAATGTCCTCTTAGTGGATGAAGGTTTGCTATATAATCATAAGGACCTTACTTGTGAACCCTCACAGTTTTTGACATTCCATCAATACTTATTTCCTAGAAATGGCTGTAATAGTACACATTGTCTAAATTTGGCTGTTCTTGGGCACAAAATCTATTTGCTTACCTATTTAGTCCTCAGTTAATGATGTTGCCACCAATTCCATATGGAAACTTTTTGTGTATGCCTGGCTTTAATTGATTAAACAATTTTTTTCTGGGTATCCATTTATTCTTCATGAAACATAACTTTGTCCTAGGTAGTATTTGTAACCAATGTCCTAGAAAATATATATATATATATATATATATATATATATATATATATATATATAATTTTGTTGAATATCTACCTTGTTTTGATTTTAGGTGAAACATGGCTGAATAAAATGAATTAGGAAAAAATTCTGCTTTCTGAAGGAAATCAAAGCCTTGTTGGAAACCTAGGTAACTCTTCAGAACTAGGGAGGTCATGGATCTTAAAGGAGAATCTGTTGCTGACACTTTACTAAACCAGCATGATTCCTCACTACATTGTAAATATTTATCCGTATTCTCCCAAAAACCTATAGCTCTCACAACTCTCAACAGAAATATGGCTTGAAACAGATCAGTACAGTTACTGAGAAATGAACTAAATGAAATTCAGAGAATAGGAGATTATGTGGTACCTACCCTATCTGATTCATCTACAGTACAAAAGCTCATAAAGTTCAGGGTTGAATGTAGAGGACACTACCGAGCACCCAGGATCTAAGCCTCCAACTAATGAGTACATAGAGTGTCCCATAGCTCCAGCCACATATGTAGCAGAAGATGTCCTTGTTGGACATCAATGGGCAGAGAGATCATTTGTCCTGGTTAGGCTCCGTGCTCCAGTGTAGGGGCATGCCAAGGAGGGAAACTGCGAATGGATGTGTGGGTGTTTGAGCACCCTCATAGAATCAGGGGGAGGGAGAATGGGATAGGGTGTTTATGGACAGGAATCCAGGAAATAGGATATTATTTGAAATGTAAATAAATAAAATATTCAATAAAATAAAACAAGTGGAGAACAGGTTAAAAATAGGACAAGAGCCTGAGGAACAGAAAGTTTGCTGTGAGAATGCTTCTCCGACAAATGGTACAAATATAATCTCGATGATGCCTCATCAAAGTGCTACTTAAACAAAAATGGAAATGGGTGATGCTGATTAATATGGGAACAGGGAAGTGTTTAATTTCATGAAAACTCAACCATATGCAGAGAACTACAGACAACCAATGAATGCTGAAATTGGAAGTGATAATCTACCCAAGAGAAGAGCTTTCCACTAGATAATGAGACGCCAAGAGTTCAACCATGAAGTATTTTTACATACAAGTTATGTACTAAGTAATTTTTATTTATATATTTAGAACATTTGTAAATTTACACTATGAATATGGAAGTGTTTGAGGAGTGTACATGGGAATGATTGAAGTGTTGAATAAAAAGGGGAAATGATGTTATTATGTTTAAATCTTAAAAGTAAAATATATTTCTTAAAATTAAACAAGTTAAAAGTAAAAAATATTATATCCCCATTAAAAAATGGGGCACAGAGTTAAACAAAGAATTCTCAACTGAGGAATACCCAATGGCTGAGAAGCACACGAAAAAAATGTTCAACATCCTTAATCATCAGGGAAATGCAAATCAAAACAACCCTGAGATTCCACTTCATACCAGTAAGAATGGCTAAGATAAAAAAAAATTCAGGTGACATCAGATGCTGGCGTGGATGTGGAGAAAGGGGAGCACTCCTCCATTGTTGGTGGGAGTGCAAGCTGGTTCAACCACTTTGGAAATCAGTCTGGCGGCTCTTCAGAAAATTGGACATAGTACTACAGGAAGATCCTGCAATACCTATACTGGGCATATATCCAGAAGATGTTCCATCTGGTAATAAGGACACATGCTCCACTATGTTCATAGCAGCCTTATTCATAATAGCCAGAAGCTGGAAAGAACCCAGATGTCCCTCAACAGAGAAATGGATATAAAAAATTTGGTTCATTTACACAATGGAGTACTACTCAGCTATTAAAAACAATGAATATATGAAATTCCTAGGCAAATGGATGGATCTGGAGGCCATCATCCTGACTGAGGTAACCCAATCACAAAAGAACTCACATAACATGTACTCACTGATAAGTGGATATTAGCCCAGAAACCTAGACTACCCAACATACAATTTACTAAACACATGAAACTCAAGAAGAATGAAGATCAGAATGTGGACACCTTGCCCCTTCCTAGAATTAAGAACAAAGCACACATTGAAGGAGTTACAAATATCAAGTGTGGAGCTGAATCAAAAGGATGGACCAACCTGTGACTGCTGCAGCCGGGGATCCATCCCATAATCAGCCACCAAACATAGACACTATTGTATATGCCAGCAAGATAGTGCTGAAAGGGCGCTGATATAGCTGTCTTGTGGGAGGCTATACCAGTGCCTGGCAAACACAGAAGTGGATGCTCCCAGTCAGCTATTAGATGGAACACAGGGTTCCCAATGGAGGAGCTATTGAACGTACCCAAGGAGCTGAAGGGGACTGAAACCCTATAGGTGGAAGAACAACATGAACTAACTAGTAACCCCAGAGCTCATGTCTCTAGCTGCATATATAGAAGAAGATGGCCTAGTTGGCCATCATTGGGAGGAGAGGCCCCTTGGTCATGCAAACTTTATATGCCCCAATACAGGGGAATGCCAGGGCCAATATGTGGGAGTGAGTGGGTAGGGGAGCAGGGCGGGAGATGGAGGAGGGTTTAGGGGACTTTCGGGATAACATATAAAATGTAAATAAAGAAAATATCTAATAATAAAAAAATGTTTAAAGATACACTTATATTGCCCTCTGGGAAAAAAGTTTCAAATTCTTTTGTAAAAAACAATCAATTGTCAGTTTTATTATGCACCCCCTGAAGGTTCCATGTTTTCTCCAGCTACTTTTATGATATTTTTAATGACTTTGTCTTTGTTTAACCAGCTATTTATCCTTGATGTGAATAAATGTAGTTTCTAACTCTTTTTCCAAAAAAATGAAAAATATTTCCCAGAATATTTTCATGTTATTAATATAATTTTTATTAGATTATACTAACTGTTCTAATGATTTCCATTGCTTCATGTAACAGCAAGGTTTTCCTCTTACTCCAAATTCATTAGAAATTATTTCTGACAAGAAATACTCTTTTCCTTTGATTAGTATTTTAAATTGGGGCAAGTTAGATGTTTCAAGTTAGGAACTAAATTGAGTACAATGTAGGATGATCCTTATAAATAATAATGTTTAGCAGTACTGTAATTCATAATGTTTATACTAATTTCTCAAGATGCTTTATGCGTAAGTCAAAGAACATGAAGAAATCAAGATGAAAGCTTCAACTATACTAGAAATTTTTAATATTCCTAGAAGTAATCATAAATATTATCCAAGTGTGAGACCTGAGAGGTATAACAACAATAAAACTGTTGGAATAGTGTCATAACCATCCTAGGAGTAACAAATGGGTTCATAATTGAATTGAAAGTCCACTTCACAAAATGATACCCATTCCTAGGACCATTTTCGAGGCAAAACTATGCAGCTAGAAAGTTACATAAACTCTGTTAGAATATTATCTAACAGTAATGTTTAGATAAATGGTCATTTTGATAATATTTCCTGTGAATTTTATTTTCATTTTGAAGAATATTCTAATCCTCAAACCTCGTCAGGTGATTTACTTTTGATAACTAATGGAAAATAAATTGTGGATCCATAATTATTCAGAATGTTGAGAGTAATAAACTTTGGTGTTTCCAGCTTAAATAAAACACATGTATCATCCCTTTCATTCTAAGACTCCAGAATCATCCTGGAAGATATCAGGAGATATGTAAAACCAGAGTTGATATATAAATCCACAAAAGCAGGCTTTTCCCAGACAGAATAGTTATTTCCCCTCATAAATTCATTTTAACAATATGCAAAAACCTTCCCCCAAATCAACCTAGAAAAATCTGAGTGGAGTAGAGGGTGTCAGGAAATCCCACAACTATCAGAACACCTAAAGGCAATTTATGTCTTAACACTCTTCATATTTCATTTCAGTTCACTAAGTAGAAAAAGTGGTATTTTTTCTTTGTGTGACATAGGAAATTTGGAGGGAATTGACCATATAATTGGTCACAAAACAGGCCTCCACAAAAAGATTGAAATTATCCCATGCATCCTATCTGACCACCATGGACTAAGGCTGATCCTCAATAACAACATAAATAATAGAAAGTGAACATTCTCATGGAAACTGAACAACACTCTACTCAATGATTCCTTAGTCAAGGATGAAATAAAGAAAGAAATTAAAGACTTTCTAGAGTTTAATGAGAATGAAGCCACAACATACCCAAACTTATGCGACAAAATGAAGGCAGTCCTAAGAGGAAAACTCATTGCCCTGAGTGCCTCCAAAAAGAAACTAAAGAGAGCATACACTAGCAGCCTGACAGCACAACTAGAAGCTCTAGAACGAAAGGAAGCAAATTCACCTACAAGGAGTAGATGGCAGGAAATAATCAAACTCAGGGCCAAAATCAACCAAGTAGAAACAAAAAAGAACTATTCAAAGAATTAACCAAACCAGGAGCTGGTTCTTTGAGAAAATCAACAAGATAGATAAACCCTTAGCTAGACTCACTAGAAGACACAGGGACAGTATCTTAATTAACAAAACCAGAAATGAAAAAGGAGACATAACAACAGAACATGAGGAAATCCAAAACATCATCAGATCCTACTACAAATGGCTATACTCAACAAAGCTAGAAAATCTGGAGGAAATGGACAATTTCCTAGACAGATACCAGGTACCAAAGTTAAGCCAGGATCTGATTAATGATCTAAACAGGCCCATTTCCCCTAAAGAAATAGAAGCAGTCATCAATAGTTTCCCAACCAAAAAAAGCCCAAGACCAGATGGGTTTAGTGCAGAGTTCTATCAAACCTTCAAAGAAGTCCTAATTCCACCTCTCCTCAAACTATTCCACAAAATAGAGACAGAAGGTACTCGACCCAATTCATTCTATGAAGCCACAATTACTCTGAAACCTAAACCACACAAAGATCCAACAAAGAAAGAGAACTTCAGACCAATTTCTCTCATGAATATCGATGCAAAAATACTCAATAAAATCTTCGCAAACCAAATCCAAGAACACATCAAGATAATTGTCCATCCTGACCAAGTAGGCTTCATCCCAGGAATGCAGGAATGGTTTAATATATGGAAATCCATCAACATAATGCACTATATAAACAAACTCAAAGACAAAAACCACAGGATCATCTCGTTAGATGCTGAGAAAGCATTTGACAAAATCCAACAGCCTCTCATGTTAAAAGTATTGGAAAGATCAGGAATTCAAGGCCCATACCAAAACATTATAAAAGCAATATATAGCAAACCAGTAGCCAACATCAAACTGAATGGAGAGAAGCTGGAAGCAATCCCATTAAAATCAGGGACTGGACAAGGCTGCCTACTTTCTCCCTACCTATTCAATATAGTACTTGAAATCCTAGCCAGGGCAATTCAACAACAAAAGGAGATCAAGGGGATACAAATTGGAAAGGAAGAAGTTAAAATATCATTGTTTGCAGATGATATGATAGTATATATTCGGGACCCCAAAAATTCAACCTGAGAACTCCTAAACCTGATAAACAGCTTCAGTGCAGTAGCTGGATAAAAATTAAATCAAACAAATCAATGGCCTTTCTCTACACAAAGGATAAGTGGGCTCAGAAAGAAGTTTGGGAAACAACACAATAGTCGCAAATACTATAAAATACCTTGGCGTGACTCTAACTAAGGAAGTGAAAGATCTGTATGACAAGAACTTCAAGTCTCTGAAGAAAGAAATTGAAGAAGATCTCAGAAGATGGAAAGATCTCCCATACTCATGGATGGGCAGGATCAATATAGTAAAAATGGCTATCCTGCCGAAAGCAATCTACAGATTCAACGCAATCGCCATCCAAATTCCAACTCAATTCTTCACTGAGATAGAAAGGGCAATTTGCAAATTCATCTGGAATAATAAAATACCCACTATAGCAAAAATTATTCTCAACAATAAAAGAATCTCTTGGGGAATTACCATGCCTGACATTAAGCTGTACTACAGAGCAATTGTGATAAAAAAAAAAAAAAAAAAAAAAAAAAAACTGCATGGTACTGGTTCAGCAACAGACAGATAGATCAATGGAATAGAATTGAAGACCCAAAAATGAATCCACATGCCTATGGTCACTTGATCTTTGGCAAGGGAGCTAAAACCATCCATTGGTAAAAGAACAGCATTTTCAATAAATGGTGCTGGCACAACTGGCTGTTATCATGTAGAAGAATGTGAATTGATCCATTCTTATCTCCTTGTACAAAGCTTAAGTCTAAGTGGATCAAAGACCTCCACATGAAACCAGAGACACTGAAATTTATAGAGGAGAAAGTGGGGAAAACCCTCGAAGATATGGGCACAGGGGCAAAATTCCTAAACAGAACAGCAATGGCCTGTGCGGTGAGATCAAGAATTGACAAATGGGACCTTATAAAATTGCAAAGCTTCTTTAAGGCAAAAGACATAGTCAGCAAGACAAAAAGGCCACCAACAGATTGGTAAAGGATTTTTACCAACCCTAAATCTGATAGAGGACTAATATCCAACATCTACAAAGAGCTAAGGAACCTGGACTCCAGAAAAACGAATAACCCCATTAAAAATGGGTTACAGAGCTAAACAAAGAATTCTCAACTGAGGAATACCAAATGGCTGAGAAACATCTGAAAAAAAGGTTCAACATCCTTACTCATCAGGGAAATGCAAATCAAAACAACACTGAGATTCCACCTCACACCATTCAGAATGGCTAAGATCAAAAATTCAGGTGACAGCAGATGCTGGCGAGGATGTGGAGAAAGAGGAACACTCCTCCATTGCTGGTGGGATTGCAAGCTTGTACAACCACTCTGGAAGTCAGTCTGGCGTTTTCTCAGAAAATTGGACATAGTACTACTGAAAGATCCTGCAATACCTCTCCTGGCATATACCCAGAAGATGTTCCAAGGGGTAAAAAGGACACATTTTCCACTATGTTCATAGCAGCCTTATTTATAATAGCCAGAAGCTGGAAAGAACCCAGATGTCCCTCAACAGAGGAATGGATACAGAAGATGTGGTACACTTACACAATGGAGTACTATTCCGCTATTTAAAAGAAATGAATTCATGAAATTCTTGGACAAATGTATGTATCTGGAGGATATAATCCTTAGTGAGGTAACCCAATCACAAAAGAAGTCATTGTGTATGCACTCACTGATAAATGGATATTAGCCCAGAAACTTAGAATATCCAAGATATAATTTGCAAAACACAAGAACATCAAGAAGGAAGACCAGCACGTGGATATTTCATTCCTCCTGTGAATAGGAAACAAAATACCCATGAAAGGAGTTACAGAGACAAAGTTTAGAGCTAAGACGAAAGGATGGACCATACAGAGACTAGCCCACCAGGAGGGATCCATCCCATAATCAGTCATTAAACTCAGACACTATTGCACAGGACAGCTAGTGCCTACTTAAGGAAACCTGATATAGCTGTCTCATACAGAAGTGGATGCTCATAAACATCTACATGATGGAACACTGGGCCTACAATGGAGAAGCTAGAGATAGAACCCTAGGTGCTGAAGGGGTCTGCAACCCTAGAAGAGGAACAATATGAACTAACCAGAACCCCCAGAACATGTGTCTCTAGCTCTACATGTAGCAGAAGATGGCCTAGTCAGCCATCATTGGGTGGAAAGGCCCCTTGGTATTGTAATCTTTATATACCCCAATACAGGAGAATGCCAGGACCAAGAAGTGGGAGTGGGTGGGCAGAGGAACAGGGCTGGGGAGGGGGGGAACTTTCGGGATAACATTTGAAATGTAAATTTAAAAAAATATCTGATTAAAAAAAATAGAACCTGACCTCAAGCTGTACTACCTAGCAATTGTAATAAAAACTGCTTGTTACTGGTACAGCAACAGGCAGGTAGATCAATGGAATAGGATCTAAGACCCAGAAATGAATCCACACACCTGTGGCCACCTGATCTTTGACAAGGGAGCTAAAATTATCCAGTGGAAAAGACAGCATTTTCAACAAATGGTGCTGGCACAACTGTCAGTTATCTTGTAGAAGACTGCAAATTGAACCATTCTTATCTCCTTGTACTAAGGTCAAGTCTAAGTGGTTGAAGGATCTCTACATAAAACCAGAGACACTGAAACTTATAGAGGAGAAAATGGGGAAAAGCCTCGAATATATGGGCACTGGAGAATATTCCTGAATAGAACAGCAAAGGATTGTGCTGTAAGATCAAGAATTGACAAATGGGTCCTCATAAAGTTGCAAATCTTCTGTAAGGCAAAAGATATGGTCAACAAGGCACAAGGGCCACCCACAGAATGGGAAAGGATCTTTACCAATCCTAAATCAGATAGGGAGCTGATATCCAATATATATAAAGAACACAAGAAGGTGGACACCAGAAAATCAAATATCCCCATTAAAAAGTGGGGCACAGAGTTAAACAAAGAATTCTCAACTAAGGAATACTGAATGGCTGAGAAGCACATGAAAAAATGTTCAGCATCCTTAATCATCAGGGCAATGCAAATCAAAATAACCCTGAGATTCCACCTCACACCAGTAAGAATGGAAATGATAAAAAATTCAGGTGACAGCAGATGCTGGCATGGATGTGGAGAAAGGGGAATATTCCTCTATTGTTGGTGGGACTGCAAGCTGGTTCAACCATTCTGGAAATAAGTCTGGCAGTTCCTCAGAAAATTGGACATAGTACTACAGGAAGATCCTGCAATACCTCTCCTGGGCATATATCCAGAAGATGTACCATCTGGTAATAAGGACACATGTTCGACCATGTTCTTAGCAGCCTTATTCATAATAGCCAGAAGCTGGAAAGAACCCAGATGTCCCTCAACAGAGGAATGGATACAGAAAATGTGGTACATGTGGCTCCTGCATTTACATGGTGACCAGAAATATATAGTAACACATTCTTAAATGTAGAAAAGAATAAGTAAATATTAATAAAATTTTAGATTGGAATATAGTATAATATAATTTTAGAGGAGATAATTTATTAGAATAAATTTATGTAGAATTCCCTTAAAAATAGTTTAATATCAACTCTGTCTTTGTGACAATGCCATCTTCCACGAATTTTCAAGAGTGAAATGTGGATGCTAATGAAGAATATGTTCCTTACAGGGACATTACTAATGATCATATTTCTATGAAGACTGATGTTGAAAAGTGATAGCTTTTGTTAATGCTGATGCATTTTAGACCCATTCAATATCTCATTAAAGAATGAGAATTGGTGAATATGAAGGATTTTGTGTAATCACAAAACCTCAATTATCTTTTTGGAAATGTCATGTTTTAGGAAGCAGCATAATTAAAGCATTTATCTACCATTCCATCCTTCCAGAATTTTCTGATTCCAGGACACCAAACAGAACTGCACATGGAGTATAGCCTCTGAAAAAATTAGGTTCATGCAAATATTAGTAGTTTTACCTATTCCTTCCATAACTACAATATAAATAGCATGTTGATTACCTAAAAGCATAATTGTTTAAATTATTTTTTATTTTTTATTTTTAATATTCCATTTATAGTCGACTAGTTATTCCCATCCTTGTCTGCCCATGACTCTTCTTCATCCAGTACCTTTTTCCCCATCTCCAAGAGGATATCCCAACCTCCCCAACACCAAAGCTTTCTCAATCCCTGTGGCCACAAGTATCTCAGGGCTTAGGTGTGTCTGGCTTCTCTCATTGTGCCAGTCTAAGCATTTTATGCTGCATATATGTTGGAGGTTTCATATAAGTTGATGTATGCTGCCTGGTAAGAATTTCCATGTCTGAGAGACCTTGGTTGTCTACGTTAGTTGAGACTGCTGGTCTTCTTATGAGTCGACCTCCTCCTCTGCTTCTTGCAACTGTTCCCAATTCATCCACATGGGCCTCTAGCTTCTCTCCATTGTTAGATATATTTGTATTTGAGGACAGAAAAGGAATATTTCCTTCTTAGATTATTAGCCAATAGCTTGAAGAGCAGCTGAAAAAACACGCAGTATTCTGTCATGTCTGTGCTCCTACTGGAAATCAAAAAATATGTTCTGATTTAATCTTTGTTGATTATTTAGTTTGTTTCTCTGATTGATTGATTGATTGATTGATTGATTTGGTAGATGTTTTCTATATGCAGCTCTGTCTGTCCTATGTCTCATATTTTATACAAATTTATGTATTCCACTAACTGAACAAATTTCTTGGAAGAAACTAGGAGTGAAATATCCATAAAATCAAAATGATGAATAAAATTGTAATGATAATTTGAGTATCTTAGTTCTGATAGAAGAAATGAAGCAAGTGAATGAGTGCATGGTTTTACAGAGAATGTATTCAAGATTGGTAGATAGGATACTTCTTGAAATCACAAGAGAAACCAGTGAGAATGTTTCCAAAACTACATATATATATATATATATATATATATATATATATATATATATATATATGTGTATGTATATATAATAACACAATAAACACAATACTAGATAGGTATGTACCAACTTTACATTTAAATGAATTCCTGAAATATTTGATCAGAAATATGATTTCTCCCTGATCTTTTGGATAGAATTTCTCTCTGGTCTCAGTAAAATGATGTAGATCTTTGGTGCAAATATACATCCAAGCATCCCAGCACTGGATGCCAAGATGGAGAAGATCTCCACAGCAACCATGACCTTGCCCTTGGTGCTATGGTAAACAGGGAGGAAGGTGACCCAGACACTGCAGAACACTAGCATGCTGAAGGTCAAGAACTTGGCTTCATTGAATGTGTCAGGCAGATTCTTGGCCAAGAAAGCCACAGTGAAGCTTACAAGTGCCAGGCAGGCCAAGTATCCCAGGACACAGTAGAATGCAGTAACTGAGCCCTTGTTGCACACAATGATGATGTGGCCATGCTGAGAGTGTTCATCTATATCAACAAAGGGAGGAGAAATTGCTAGCCAGATTGCACACATAATGCATTGGAATAGGGAACATATGGGAATAATGTAGTTGGGCGTCCCTGATACCAGATAGTTTCTCAACCTCCTTCCTGGGTCTGTTACTTTGAAAGCCAGAACCACAGTGACTGTTTTGGCCAGAACTGTGGAAACAGCCACAGTGAATACAATTCCAAATGTGATTTGCTGTAAGACACAGGTGACTCTGTTAGGATGGCCAATGAAGAAAAAAGAGCACAGAAAACAGAACATGAGTGACATCAATAATAGGTAGCTGAGGATTCTGTTATTGGCCTTCACTATAGGAGTGTCATGGTGCTTCACAAAGACACATAGTACCAGAGATGTGAATGCAGAGAAACAGAAGGCTACTGAGGCAAGAGCCATCCCCAAGGGGTCTTCAAAGCTTAGAAAGATGACACCTTTCTGAATGCATTTGTTTTGTTCTGTGTTAGCATACTGGTATTCTGCACAATTCACGCATTGATCCATATCTGAAGTCCAAAGGAAAGTTTAGTTAGTGCTACTTTTAAAATTTTTTATTGATGGTATTTCAAGTAAGACTGTTAAAAGAAGCCTTGAAATGCTGGCTTTGATGCTGAGAATATAATGTGAAGTATATTGCTGAACAGCATTGTTTTCTATTCATAATGTTCATGAAGATTCAAGGAAAATAAAACTGAGCAATTATTTTTTTGTTTATTTAACTCTTGTCTATATCATTTATGATGTTATTCTGAAATCAAAGTTTTGCTAAGCCATATTTTGATTCTATCTTGATATCAATTATTTAATTCAGAGAAGAAACATTCATAAACCATAATTTGGTTGGGTATATTTTATAAATACTAAACCTTATACTGCCTGTTTTCTGAGATACTTGACTATTTGATGAATTTATCTGCTATGACACATTGAGACTCTGACTTCTACATGGACAAGATCTATAATATCTACTGGAAAATTCACTAGCTCAAACTCATTGACATAGGAACAACACTAAATTGAACTGGTAGGCTGTGTGTATGAGTATATATTTATATGTATATGTTCATATAAAAGTAACAATTGCCTAATTGAATTTAATGAATTCTTGTCATAAGTCAAAAGAAGAATGTGAGAAATTAAAGGAAATATAGAATTTATGTTTTTATGAAAAAATGAATTTATAATCATAAAAGTTTTGTACTTTTCTAATTATTTCCAAGCAATAGTTACTGGTTTGTCTGTTCCTATTGAACATATTTTTGAATTAATATATTGGATGCCTCTCCTCCCATTGATGAATGACTATGCCATCCTCTACTATGTATGCCACTAGAGATAAGTATACCACTATGTGTTTCCTTTGATTGGTGGCTTATTCAAGACTGCTCTGTGGGTATTGGTTAGTACACATTGTTGTTCTTGCAATTGGGCTCCTGAACCTGTAACTCCTTGGGTTTATTCTCTAGCTCCTTCATTGGCAAAACTGTGCTTTGTCCAAGAGACTACTCTGAGCATCAACTTCTGTAATTACCAGGCTCTAGCAGAGCCTCACAGGAGACAGCTATATCAGGCTCCTGTCAGCAAAATTTTGTTGGCATCTGAAATAGTTCTGGGTTTGGTGGTTGTTTATGGGATTGACCCCATGCAGGACAGTCTCTGGATGGTCATTCTTTCAGGTTCTGCTCCACAATTTGTCTATAACTCCTATTATGGATATTTTGTTCCCCTTTCTAAGAAGGATCAAAGAATAAACTTTGGTCTCCTTCTTCTTCTTGAGTTTCATGTGTTTTGCAAATTGTATCTTGGGTATTCTGAGCTTCTGGGCTAATATGCACTTAGCAGTAAGTGCATACCATGTCTGTTCTTTTGTGATTGGGTTATCTCACTTAGTATGATATCCCCAGATCTATCCATTTGCCTATGAGTTTAAAAAATTCATTTGTTTTTCAATAGATTAGTAGTACTCCATTGTGTAAATGTACCAAGTTTTCTGTATGCATTCATCCGTTGAGAGACATCTGAGTTCTTTCAGCATTTGGCTATTATAAATAAGGCTGCTATAAACATAGAGGAGCATGTGTCCTTATTACCAGTTGGAACATCTTCTGGGTATATATTCAGGAGAGGTATGGCTTCATCATCTGCTAGAATTGTGTTCACTTTCCTGAGGTACCACCACACTGATCTCCAGACTAGATGTACAACCTTGCAATTCCATCTGCAATTGAGGAGTATTCCACTTTTTCCACATCCCTGCCAGCTTCTGCTGTCACCTGAATTTTTGATCTTAGCCATTCTGACTGGTATGAGGTGGAATCACAAGGTTGTTTTATTTGCATTTCCCTGATGATTTAGGAGGTTGAATATATTTTCAGCTGCTTCTCATTCATTCAGTATTCCTCAGCTGATAAAATTTTGTTTAGCCCTCTACCCCATTTTTTAAGGGGAAATTTGATTTTCTAGAGTCCAGCTTCTTGACTTTTTTGTATATATGGATTCTACACCCCTATTGTATTTAATATTGGTAAATATCTTTTCCCCATCTGTAAGTGGCCTTTTTGTCTTCTAGACAGTATCCTTTGACTTATAGAAGCTTTGCAATTTCATAAGATCCCATTTGTTGATTCTCGATCTTACAGCACCAGCCATTGCACTTCTGTTGAGGAATTTTTCCCCGATTCCAATATCTTTGAAGCTTTCCCCCCAATTTTTTCTCTATAAGTTTCAGTGTCTCTGGTTTTATGTGGTGTTCCATGATCCACTTAGACTTGACCTTTGTTCAAGGATATAAGGATGGATCAATTCACATTTTTCTACATGCTAACAGCCAGTTGTGCCAGCACCATTTATTGAAAATGCTGTTTTTATTTGTTATTTTTATTGTTGTTGTTGTCTGTTTTTTGTTTTTTTTGCACTGGATGGTTTTGATCCTTTGTCAAAGATGAAGTGACCATAGGTGTGTGGGTTCATCTTTGGATCTTCAATTCTATTCCATTGATTTACTTGTCTGTCACTGTACCCGTATCATGCAGTTTGTTGTTGTTGTTGTTGTTGTTGTTGTTGTTGTTGTTGTTGTTGTTGTTGTTCTTCTTCTTCTTCTTCTTCTTCTTCTTCTTCTTCTTCTTCTTCTTCTTCTTCTTCTTCTTCTTCTTGTTTTTGATCTTTTTTAATCACAATTTCTCTGTAGTACAGCTTGAGGACAGGAATGGTGAATCCAGAGGATGTACTTTGATTGTTGAGAATAGTTTTTGATATCCTAGGATTTTTGTTATTCCAGATGAATTTGCAAATCGCCCTTTCTAACTTAGTGAAGAATTGAGTTCAAATTTGGATGGGGATTGCATTGAATCTGTTGATTGCTTTCAGCAAGATAGTCACTTTTAAAATATTAGTCCTGCCAATCCATGAGCATGGGAGATCTTTATATCTTCTGAAATTTTCTGTGATTTTTTTTTCTTCAGAGACTTGTAGTTATTATCATACATATCTTTCAATTCCTTAGTTAGAGTCACACCAAGGTATATAATTATATAATTTATATTTATATAATTATATAAATTATATAAAGGTATATATTTTATAATTTATATTTATATAATTGTGACTATTTTGAAGGTTGTTGTAATACTCAACATGGTAGCAATATGAACTGTATGTGATTGCACTCAATTTTTATGTCATTTCAGAGAATGTTGATGTGCTTCCTTAGTTTTCAGAATTTTTTTCTACAACAATGCATTTGTGGAAAGCTATTATTTGATAAGTTTACTAAGAGCCTAAGAAGTTGTTTTACCCATCAATAGAATGTTTTGCTCTACCAGAGAATGTGAGTTCAAATCCCAGTACCTATGACAGGTATTTCACTAGTGCATAAAAATGTAAATACCAGGATATTATTTGCTCATAAGTCTACCTGTACATAGGTTAACCACTCCACACAGATATACAATTAATGTATAAAAATATTTTATGAATTTTTTGGATGTAATTTTGATGTAAGTTTTTATTCTTATTTGATTTTTGACATATAAATAATTTTAGTATATTTGTAAATTTATTTTCATTGTAGTGTATATTGGAATATATGACTTCAAATATATATTCTAAGTAGTTAGCTTGGTTCTATTACATGCATCTTGGGAAGAAACTCAGATTGTAAGGCTTAACAACAAATGATTTAACTGTTGAACCATCTCACAGGCATGTCTCTTAAGAATTTTAATTTATTATGAAGAATTAAAGGCAAAATAATTGAAAAGTAACCATAAACATTTTGCATTTTGTCAACCCTGAATAATTATTTTAATTATCAGTGTGATATGTTATGTAATGAATATAAATCTCATTGTATATTCCACATCATGGGTCAACTCTTATCCCCTACTTCCTGGATACATAATACATCTGGCCTTGAACATGCCCTCTAAATATTACATTACTTGTATTCTCTCATAAATTTGCAAATACTTTTGTCTTCTATATTAATCTTACAGAGAATGTGGTTTTTATATCTGATAGTCTTATGATATTGTCCAGTAGATTAATATTGTATTCGGTTCTTCATGAGTTCCTATATGTACAAAAGTATATAATCATATTTAGGTCAGATATATTCATGAAATATGATTAAATTATTACTCTAAAAATGTGACTATAATCAAATGTACCTGTAATTTTTCTATTGATTATTTGGAAAATCTTGTCCAGAATTCCTTCAAATTGCAGTTATATTTTCTGAAGTATTTCTTTGTAAAATGTAATATACCATAAATTTGCAATGAGTTAATATGGGTGTCAAGGCACCAGTTATGGTTGTTTGTTTTTTCAAGATTTTGCTAATGCTTTTTATATATACAACTAGTAAAATAGAAAAGTGATGCATTTTATATTTCCAGTTGCCTTTTAATTGTTGTCTTCATCACAGTGTGGTAAAAGAAGAATACATATCTGCAGGATTTATCAGACCAGCAAATACTCACTTGTCTCATTTGAAATTTCATTTTCAGGGCAAGGGATGCAAACAAAACAGCAGACTGCCATTCCCTCCTTCCAGAATCTTCTGAATCCAGGATTACAATTTGCACTGCACACAGAGGATGGCATCTGAGAAAAAAATTAGGCATATGCTGATAATTTCTTGTATGTTTTATATTAGCATATTAAGATTTTTTGTGTTTGTTTTTTCAAGACATTGTTTCTCTGTATATCACAGGCTGTCCTGGAACTCACTCTGTAGACTAGGCTGCTGGCCTGGAACACAGAAATTTGCCTGCCAAGTGCTGGGATTAAAGGTGTGCTCCATCAAGCCCAGCTGCACATTAAGATTTCAATAAGCTCATTTGTGTACCCCAACTGATTGACATTTCACTTTCTCCAGTGGTTAATTAACAGCTATGAATATTGGAAATGCATTGAAGAAATGTTGAATAGTTTCTGAGTGCCTAATAATTCAGAAAAAAAGAGCTGATATTGAGCTATGTGCAAAAACTACAGAAATTACATCCTGATGATTTTTAGTTAACTATATTCAATTTGACATTAAGTGCTGTGAACAGACAGAGGAAAGATATTTTCTCAGTGAACACTACACTTTCCACAGATCTTTGAAGCATTTTCTCAGTTGGTAACTGACATAGAAACACCCATCTCACTGTGGGAACTTGAGCCAGTCAGTAGTGTTCTAGAAGATCTATTCTTTAGTACCAGTTTCCATATATCCACACTTGTCTTTCAACCCTTCCTCCACACTTGGTTTATAATCAAAGATTAAATAAAGAAATAGAGATGAAAGTTAATATTTGAAGAAATTTGAAACAGAAAAACATGTCCTTAATCTCAGATAAAAATATGACTTTGAATAAATTACCATTGCAAACATGAGAAATTGTTCATTAAAAACAGTGGAGATCATCCCTCTCTGAGCCCAGTGGAGGCCACTAGAGCCACTTGCGGACTCTCCACACCCCAGGACATTAGGAACACATCGAGGTTACAGGTGCAGCAGCTGGAACAGAGGAACTCTGACCAACCAGAGGCTGGGACCTCTCCCAGCCAGGGCTTCCCCCACCACCTGCCACCTGCCATCATCCCTCTCTGAACCGAACAAGGGCCAATAGGGCCGCTTTCCCACTCTCCACACCCCAGGACGTTAGGTACACATCGGGATTAAGGTGAGTGGAGTGAACCATGGGCTTTGAAATTGCTGAGGGTCCAGTTGCAGCAAGAGCTGGAACAGAGGAACTCCACCCAAACAGAGGCTGGGACCACTCCCAGCCAGGACCTCCCCTGCCACCGCTGCCCACCATCATCCCTCTCTGAGCCCAGCAGAGGCCACTAGGGCCGCTTGAGGCCCTACACCCCAAGACATTCTGTATACATCAGGGATACAGGTGAGTGGAGTTCACCATGGGCTATGAAATCGCGGAAGGTCCAGTTGCAGCAGCAGCTGGAACAGAGGAATTCTGCCCAACCAGAGGCTGAGACCTCTCCCAGCCAGGACCTCCTCTGCTGCTGGTGCCCACCATCATCCCTCTCTGAGCCCAGCAGATGGCACTAGGGCCACTTGCGCACTCTCCACACCCCAGGACATTAAGTACACATCAGGGTTACAGGTGAGTGGAGCGCACCATGGGCTATGAAATCGTGGAGGGTCCAGTTGCAGCAGAAGCTGGAACAGAGGAACTCTGACCAACCAGAGGCTGGGACCTCTCCCAGCCAGGACTTCCCCACTGCCTGCCACCTCCATCATCCCTCTCTTAACCCAGTGGAGGCAAATAGGGCCACTTGCACGCTCTCCAAACCCCAGGACATTAGGTACACATAGTGGTTACAGGTGAGAGGAGCACCATGGGCTTTGAAATTGAGGAGGGTCCGGTTTCAGCAGCAGCAGGAATAGAGGAACTCTGTCCAACCGGAGATTAGGACCTCTCCCAGCCAGGACCACCACTGCCATCTTTCCTCTGAGCAGAGCAGAGACAGCTAGGGCCCTCTGTGTGCTCTCCACACCCCAGGACATTAGGATCAACTCTGGAATACGGGACCTTGGGATCACCTCAGGATTACAGAAGAGAGGCAGCCTGCTGGGAGAGTTCTGACCATAGAACTCAGGAAGTTGATCAGAGCTCCATTCTGCTAGACGCCGGACTTGCATGTGTACAGCTTACCTTCAGAAAGTGCTCTGATCACTGAATCTCTAGGGGGAGTTGGACTACCAGAAGTGCTGTCAGAGGCTAACAGAATCACAGGAAGATCAAGCTCAAACCAGTACATTAATATCAGAAATCTCCAGATGGCAAAAGGCAAGCGTAAGAATCTCACTAACAGAAACTAAGAACAATGGGCATCATCAGAACACAGTACGCCCACTTCAAGGAGTCCTGGATACCCCAACATGCCTGAAAAGCAAGACCCAGATTTTAAATCATATCTCATCATGATGGTAGAAGATCATAAGAAGGATGTTGATAACACACTTAAAGAAATACAGGAGAACAATGCTAAAAAGGTAGAAGCCCTTAAAGAAGAAAAACAAAAATTCTTCAAGGAACTACAGGAGAACACTGCTAAAAAGGTAGAAGCCATTAAAGAAGAAATACAAAAATCCATCAAGGAATCACAAGAGAACACTGCTAAACAAGTAGAAGCCCTTAAAGAACTACAGGCAAACACTGCTAAACAGGTAGAAGAAATGCAAAAATCCCTTAAAGAACTACAGGAAAACAGATCCAAAAAGGTGATGGAATTGAAGAAAACCATTCAAGATCTAAAAATGGAGGTAGAAACACTGAAGAAAACTCAAAAAGAGACAACACTGGATATAGAAACCCTAGGAAAGAAATCAGGAACCATAGATGTGAGCATCAGCAACAGAATACAAGAGATAGAAGAGAGAATCTCAGGTGCAGAAGATTCCAGAGAGATCAAGGACACAACAATCAAAGAAAATGCAAAAAGATCCTAACTCAAAACATCCAAGAAATACAGGATACTCCTATGGATAATAGGAGTAGATGAAAATGAAGATTGTCAACGTAAAGGGCCAACAAACATCTTCAACAAAATCATAGAAGAAAACTTCCCATACCTAAAGAAAGAGATGCCCATGAACATACAAGAAGCCTACAGAACTTCAAACAGACTGGACCAGAAAAGAAATTCCTCCTGACACATAATTATCAAAACAACAATGCACTAAATAAAGATAGAATATTAAAAGCAGTAAGGGAAAAAGGTCAAGTAACATAGAAAGGCAGGCCAATTAGAATCACTCCAGATTTCTCCCAGAGACTATGAAAGCCAGAAGATCCTGGACAGATGTTATGCAGACACTAAGAGAACACAAATGTCATCCGAGATGATACCCAGCAAAACTGTCAATTACCATAGATGGAGAAATCAAAGTTTTCCATGACAAAACTAAATTCACACAATATCTTTCCTCAAATCCAGCTCTTCAAAGGATAATAACAGGAAAACACCAACTCAAAGAAGGAAACTACACCCTAGAAAAAAATAAGAAAGCAATCCTTTAACAAAACTAAAGGAAGACAGCCACAAGAACAGACTCCCATCTTTAACATCAAAAATGACAGGAAATAACACTAAATTTTCTTTGATTTCTCTTAACATCAATGGACTCAATTCCCCAATAAAAGGGGATAGACTAACAGATTGGCTACACAATCAAGACCCAACAATTTGCTGCTTACAGGAAACCCACCTCAGAGACAAAGACAGACACTACCTCAGATTAAAAGCCTGGAAAACCATTTTTCAAGCAAATGGCTCGAAGAAACAAACAGGAGTAGCCATTCTAATATAGAATAAAATTGACTTCCAACCCAAAGTTATCAAAAAAGACAAGGAGGGGCACTTTATACACATCAAAGGCAAAATCCACCAAAATGAACTCTCAATTCTAAATATCTATGCTCCAAATGTAAGGGCAGCCACATTCATTAAAGAAACTTTAGAAAAGTTCAAAGAACACATTGCACCTCACACAATAATAGTGGGAGACTTCAACACCTCACTCTCACCGATGGACAGATCCTGGAAACAGAAACTAAACAGAGATACAGGGTCACTAACAGAAGTTATGAATCAAATGGATTTAACAGATATCTATAGAACAGTTAATCCTAAAACAAAAGGATATACCTTCTTCTCAGCACCTCATGGTACCTCCTCCAAAATTAACAATATAATTGGTCACAAAACAGGCCTTAACAAATACAAAAATATTGAAATTATCCCATGCATCCTAACAGAACACCATGGATTAAGGCTGATCTTCAATAACAGCAGAAATAATAGAAAGCCAACATTCACATGGAAACACAACAACACTCTACGCAAAGATAACTTGCTCAAGGAAGAAATAAAGAAAGAAATTAAGGACTTTTTAGAGATTAATGAAAATGAAGACACAACAAACCCAAACTTATGGGACACATTGAAAGCAGTCCCAAGAGGAAAACTCATAGCCCTGAGTGCCTCCAAACAAAACTAGAGAGAGCATATACTAACAGTTTGACAGAACACCTAGATGCTCTAGAACTAAAGGAAGCAAATTCACCTAATAGGAGTAGACAACAGGAAATAATCAAACTCAGAGCAGAAATCAACCAAGTGGAAACAAAAAGAACTATTCAAAGAATCAACCAAACCAAGAGCTGGTTCTTTGAGAAAATCAACAAGATAGATAAACCCTTAGCCAGACTAACTAGAGGGCAGAGGGACAGTATCCAAATTAACAAAATCAGAAATGAAAAAGAAGACATAAAAACTGATCCTGAAGAAATCCAAAACATCATCAGATTCTACTACAATAGCCTATACACAACAAAACTGGAAAACCTGGATGAAATGGACAACTTCCTAGAGAGATACCAGGTACCAAAGTTAAATCAAGATCAGATTAACAATCTTAACAGTCCCATTTCCCCTAAAGATATAGAAGCAGTCATTAATAGTTTTCCAACCAAAAAAGCCCAGGACCAAATGTGTTTAGTGCAGAGTTCTACCAGACCTTCAATGAAGACCTAATTCCAACACTCCTCAAACTATTCCACAAAATAGAAACAGAGGGTACTCTACCCAATTCGTTCTAGGAAGCCACAATTACTCTGATACCTAAACCACACAAAGATTCAACAAAGAAAGAGAACTTTAGACCAATATCCCTTATGAATATTGATGTAAAAATACTCAATAAAATCCTCGCAAACCGAATCCAAGAACACATCAAAACGATCATCCATCATGACCAAGTAGGCTTCATCCCAGGGATGCAGGGTTGGTTTAATGTATGGAAATCCATCAATGTAATCCACAATATAAACAAAATCAAAGACAAAAATCACATGATCATCTCCTTAGATGCTGGGAAAGCATTTGACAAAATCCAGCACCCATTCATGTTAAAAGTCATGGAAAGATCTGGGATTCAAGGCCCATACCTAAACATAATAAAAGCAATCTACAGCAAACCAGTAGCCAACATCAAAGTAAATGGAGAGAAGCTGGAAGCAATCCCACTAAAATCAGGGACTAGACAAGGCTGCCCACTTTCTCCCTACCTATCCAATATAGTACTTGAAGTCCTAGCTATAGCAATTTGAAAACGAAAGGAGATCATGGGGATACATATTGGAAAGGAAGAAGTCAAAATATCATTATTTGCAGATGATATGATAGTATATATAAGTGACCCTAAAGATTCTACCAGAGAACTCCTAAAACTGATAAACAGCTTCAGTGTAGTAGCTGGATATAAAATTAACTCAAACAAATCAGTGGCCTTTCTCTACACAAAAGATAAACAGCATGAGAAAGAAATTAGGAAAACAACACCCTTCACAATAGTCACAAATAATATAAAATACCTTGGTTTGACTTTAACGAAGGAAGTGAAAGATCTGTATGACAAGAATTTCAACTCTGAAGAAAGAAATTGAAGAAGATCTCAGAAGATGGAAAGATCTCCCATGCTCATGGATTGGCAGGATTAATATAGTCAAAATGGCTATCTTGCTGAAAGTAATCTACAGATTCAATGCAATCCCCATCAAAATTCCAACTCAATTCTTCATTGAGATAGAAAGGGAAATTTGCAAATTCATCTGGAATAATAAAAAACCTAGGATAGCAAAAACTATTCTCAACAATAAATAACCTCTGGTGGAATCACCATGCCTGATCTCAAGCTGTACTAGAGAGCAATTGTGATAAAAAAAAAAAAAAAAACTGCATGGTACTGGTATAACAATAGACAGGTAGACCAATGGAATAGAATTGAAGACCCAGAAATGAACCCACACATCTTGGGTCACCTTAAGTTTGACAAAGGCGCTAAAACTATCCAGTGGAAAAAAGACAGCATTTTCAATAAATCGTGCTGGCACAACTGGCGGTCAACATGCAGAAGAATGTGAATTGATCCATTCCTTTCTCCTTGTACAAACCTCAAGTTTAAGTGGATCAAAGACCTCCACATTAAACCAGAAACACTGAAATTCATAGGGGAGAAAGTAGGGAAAACCCTTGAAGATATGGGCACAGGGGTAAAATTCGTAAACAGAACACCAATGGACTGTGCTGTAAGATCACAAATCGACATAGAGTACCTTATAAAATTGCAAAGCTTCTGTAAAGCAAAAGATACTGTCAGTAAGAAAAAACGGCCACCAATGGATTGGGAAAGAATTTTTACCAATCATAAATCTGATAGGAGGCTAAAATCCAATATTTACAAAGAGCTCAAGAAGCTGAACACCAGAAATTCAAATAGTCCCATTAAAAAATGGGGTACACAAGGAGCGGAAGTGGTCTTCAACCCTCTAGGTGGAAGAATAACATGAACTAACTATTCCCCCTGCGCTCATGTCTCTAGCTGCATATATGGAAGGAGATGGCCGAGTTGTCCATCATTGGGAGGAGAGGCCCCTTGGTCATACAGACTCTATATGCCCCAGAACAGGGGAATGCCAGGGCCATTACGTGGGAGGGGGTGGGTAGGGGAGCAGGGCGGGGATGCAGGAGGGTAAGGGAAAATATCTGAATAACATGTGAAATGTAAATGAAGAAAATATCTAATAAAGAGGAAAAAAAATGGGGTACAGAGCTAAACAAAGAACTCTCAACTGAAAAATGCCATAGGGCTTAGAAGCACCTTTAAAAATGTTCGAAATCCTTAATCACCAGAGAAATGCAAATAAAAACACCCCTGAGATTCCACCTCACACCTGTCAGAATGGCTAAGATCAAAAATTCAGGTGACAGCAGATGCTGGAGAGAATGTGGAGAAAGAGGAACACTCCTTTATTGCTGGTGGGATTGCAAGCTGGTATAATCACTCTGGAAATCAGTCTGGCATTTTCTCAGAAAACTGGGCATAGTACTACCAGAAGATCCAGCAATACCTCTACTGGGCATATTCCCAGAAGTTATTCCAACTGGTAACAAGGACACATGCTCCACTATGTTACTAGCAGCCTTATTTATAATAGCCAGAAGCTGGAAAGAACCCAGATGTCCCTCAACAGAGGAATGGATACAGAAAATGTGGTGCATTTACACAATGAAGTACTACTCAGCTATTAAAAACAATGAATTTATGAAATTCTTTAGTAATGGATGTATCTGGAGGATATCATCCTGAGTGAGGTTACCCAATCACAAAAGAAGTCACTTAATATGCACTTACTGATAAGCAGATATTAGCTCAAAAACCTAGAATACCCAAGATACAATTTCCAAAACACAAGAAAATCAAGAAAGACCAATGTGTGGATACTTCATTCCTCCCTATAATAGGGATTAAAATATGCATGGAAGGAGGTGCAGAGACAAAATTTGGAGCTAAAGGAAAGGATGGACCATCCAGGGAGTGCCCCACCCGGGTGGTCCATCACATAATTAACTACCAAATGCAGACACTACTGCACACACCAGCAGGATATTGCTGAAAGGACCCTGATATAGCTGTCTTCTGGAAGGCTTTGACAGTCCCTGGCAAATACAGAAGTGGATGCTCACAATCATCTATAGCACAGAACACAGGGTCCCCAATGTAGGAGCTAGAGAGTACCCAAGAGCTGTAGGGGTCTGCAAGCCTATGGATGGAACAACAATATGAACTAATCAGAACCTCCAGAGCTCCTGTCTCTAGCTGCATATGTATTAGAAGATGGCCTAGTTGGCTATTATTTGGGAAGAAAGGCCATTGGTCTAGCAATGTTTATATGCCCCAGTACAGGGGAATGCCAGGGCCAAATAGTGGGAGTGGGAGGGTAGGGGAGATGGGCGTGGGGTGGGTATAGGGGACTTTTTGGATAACACTTGAAATGTAAATGAAGAATTTCTCTAATAAAAAAAAAAAACAGTGGAGTATTCAGAAAGTGGTTTAATATGGTTGGAAATGATAAATTGATGTGCAGTTATCTTTAATATAGAGTGTTTCATGAAGTCAAAATTCTCTCCAGTGCCTGGAACTACTGGAAAAATCTGGATAAAAATTAGATTGTTTAAAGTTAACTGAAGATTTGAAAAATTATTTTTTTGATATTGTTGAAACAAGGTCTTACCATGAAGTACAGGTAGATTTATACTCCAAATCAAGATCAGAACATATTTTCTCCTCGCCAACATAATTTTGTTTAAATTTATGTTAACCCTTTGTACTACTTTAACGAGTATTTTGAGCCAGAATAAGGAAAGTGGGCATACTTTTGTACATTATTTTAATTTATTTTAAGGTAGTGTCTCCATATCACACATGGCTGTTTTGGACTCACAATATAGGGCAGACTGGCAAGAAACAGAGATTTTCATATCTCTTTCTCCAAACTGCTAGAATAAAAACATGAACCACATAAATTACCTGACATTATTTCTGACATTCTTGGATAATATTTTTTTCTGAATGTATTATATAATACTTTCAATAAGTTTGTGAAAGAAAATGTTTTAATATCAATCTCTGTTTCTTCTGTTCAATGACATGTTTTGTTTCTTTAAATCTAAATGAATGTTGGACTTCAGTTAAGAGCATTTCTGAACATTGTTGGAAAATAATGTAATTTTATATTTTGTAGTGCTTTACAAATAATGGATCTGTATATATTGAACTATGCTTACATTCATGGAATAAATTCTCCACAGGAGGAAGAAAAGAGACAGAGGGGGAAACTAAGGGAAGAATCAGGTATGGGAGAAGATGGAGGAGATGTACAGAGGGTTAGAAAATTGAACAGAGGTGTGTAGCAGTTGGGGAAAGAGAATAGTGGGTAGCAACCATAAAGTCCCAGATGCCAGGAAAGCAAGAGACTCCCAGGATCCCACAGGGATAACATTAGCTGAAGTACACCAGAATGGAGAGGGAAACCTGTCAAGACCATATTCAGAGATTAGGCATGGTGTTCCCAGTTGTGGAATAGGGCCACCAAACCATCTCCTAAATTTTAACCCAGAATTGCTACTATCTAAAGGAAATACAGAGACTATGAGTGGAGCAGAGACTGAAGGAAAGTTCACACAGAGACTACCATACCTGAAGATATATCCCACATGTAGAGACCAAACCCAGACATGGTTGTGGATACCAAGAATGATTGCTGACATTAGCCTGATATAGCTGTCTCCTGAAAGGCTTTATCTCTTCCTAACCTATTCAGATATGGATGCTTGCAGTCAACCATTGGACTGAGGACAAGGACCCCAGTGGATGTATTAGCGGAAGGGCTGAAGGAGTTGAAGGACCTTATATGGCATCAGTGATAGGGGAGGCCCTTGGTCCTGTGAAGGCTTGATGCTCCAGTGTAGAGGAATGCTTGTAAAGTGGGTTTGGGTAGGTGGATGGGGGATCACCACCATAGAAGAAGGGTAAGGATGGATGGTATAGTGGTTTTTCAGAGGAGAAACAGGAAATAGGGATAGCATTTGAAATGTAAATAAATTAAAAATAAATAAATAAATAAATAAAATTTTAAAATGTCCAAATTAAGAAATTGAAAAAAAAGGCACAAATACAAATTTGCATTAAAAATGGAAATATAATACATGGGTAGCTGCTAGCCTAACATAGTAATTTCAAACTAAACCCTACAAAAGTGGTAAATAACAGAATAATAAGGGCAGGTTTAATACTAAGGCTGCAGGTGTATTACTTGTATTAAGCTAAATACATTACTTTTAAGAGCCAAATGATAATCAGTTTATACTTCATAGAGACATTTACCTTATACTACTATATTCAGACCACTGCCAAGCTTATTCAAAATAGTTAACCTAATTTTACATTATGAATGGAGTTATAAAATACTAGTTTTTACATCTATCTCATTTAAACATGAATCTTAATTTGTTCATAGTTAAGATAGAGTTTTGTAACAAAACTCAAGATCACCTTTTCTTAGCTCACAACTCTAAAAGAGTATAACCTAGAAGAAGAAAAGTTGGATAGGGAAGGATATCCAAGCATAAAGGATTGCTTATGATGGCCTGATCAAAACTGTGGGATGTTTCAGGCAGCAAAAGCTCAGTTTAAGATCTCTGAATGCCTGGAAAAAGAATATATGTCAAAAGATAATTCTATATCACTACATTGCCTGGAGTAGGTTATGCACTGAGATTTTAAATGTGAGAAATACGTAAATAGGTAAGATATACAATTCGAAAATGAACAATGATAATACAAGGTTTTTTTTTTTTTATTGTTTCTAGGCTCCACTAAGAAGTATACCATTTTCCACTCTTTGCCAGCTTTGGGCCAACTTGTGCAAGAACTTGCCTTATGGTCCTAAGAGCCACAGAAGGCTCTCCATTCCCCAGGATCCCTAGCACACCCAGGATCTTAGGATCACAGGTGAGTGGAATGTGACATCTGTCCTAACACAACTGAGAGTGCCTGGGGCCAGCAGGAACAGGACATGGGAGCCCCTCCTGACCAGAGGCTTGGGTACCTTCTGGTCTGCACTGGTCTACCATGGTTTCAAACAAGGCAGACAGCCCCACAGTCCCCAGAGGAGGTACCACTTTCAGGCCCTCTAACATGCAAAGGATCTTAGGATTCCAGGATCCCAGGATTCCAGGAGCTTGGTCATACCAGGGTCTCAGGGTTTCAGAGGAAGTTTGACTGCCAAGAACTCTGACACAACCAGTATCTCAGCATCATCAGATCCCAGAATCAAAAAAATCACAGAGAAATCTGGACTCTGAGGAGTTCTGACTGAATTGGGATTATAGGAAGAACAGGCTCCAATCAGATAAATTGAGGTCAGCAAGCACTTGAAATAATCAGATGGCAGGAGGCAAGAATAAGAACAGAAGCAACAGAAAGCAAGGTTACTTGGCATCATCTTAACCAAACTCTCCTACCATAGCAAGTCTTAGATACACCATCACACCAGAAAAGCAAGATATGGATCTAAGTTCACTTCTCACGATGATGATGGAGGACTATAAGAAGGTAATAAGTAATTCCCTTAAAGAAATACAGGAGATTGGTCATACAGACTCTTTATGCCCCAGTACAGGGGAACGCCAGAGCCATTACGTGGGAGGGGGTAGGTAGGGGAGCAGGGAGGGGATGCGGGAGGGTAAGGGGAAATTTCTGGATAACATTTGAGATGTAAATGAAGAAAATATCTAATAAAGAGGAAAAAAAGAAATACAGGAGAACACATCTAAACAGGTGAAAGAATTGAACAAAACCATCCAAAATCTAAAAATGGAAGCAGAAACAATAAAGAAATCATAAAGGGAGACCACTCTGGAAATAGAAAACCTAGGAAAGAAATCAGGAGCCATTGATGAAAGCATAACCAGCAGAATACAAGAGATAGAAGAGAGAATCTCAGGTACAAAAGATACCATAGAAAATGGTGACAAATCAAAATAAAAAAATGTGAAGTGCGAAAAGATGCTATTCCAAAACACCCAGGAAACCCAGGACCCAATGAGAAGACCAAACCTAAGGATAATAGGTATAGATGAGAAGGAAGATTTCAAACTTAAAGGGCCTGTAATAATATTCAACAAAATTATAGAAGATAACTCCCCCAACCTAAAGAAAGAGAAGCCTATGAACTAAAAGAATCCTACAGAACTCCAAATAGATTTGACCAGAAAAGAAATTCCTCCAGACACAATATAATCAAAACTCCAAATGCAAAAAAAAAAAAATAAAGAATATAAGAGGCAGTATGGGAAAAGATAAAGTAACGTATAAGGGCAGACTTATAAGAATTAGACTTGAATTCTCCCCAGAGACCATGAAAGCCAGAAGAACCTGGACAGATGTCATGCAAAACATAAGAGAACACAAATGCCAGCCCAGGCTACTAATCCAGGAAAAATCTGAATTACCATAGATGGAGAAACCAAAGTATTCCATGACAAATCCAAATTTGCACAATACCTTTCCACAAATACACCTATTCAAGGATAATAAAGGGGAAAATTCAACACAAAGAGGGAAACTGTCCTTGATAAAAAGCAAGAAAGTAATCTTTCAAGAAACCTAAAATGATAGCCATGTGAAAAAAAATTCCAAATTTAACAATAATAATAACAGAAAGCAACAACTACTTTTCCTTAATATCTCTTAATATAAAGGACTCAATTCCCCACTAAAAAGATATAGACTAACAGACTAATTATGCAAACAGGACCCAAATTTTTGGTGAAAACAGGAAGTGTACCTCAGGGACAAAGACAGATACTACCTTACAATAAACACTAGAAAACAATTTTCCAAGCAAATGTTACAAAGAAACAAAATATTCTAATATCAAATAATATCAACATTCAACCTAAAGTTCTCCAAAAACATAAAGAGGGACACTTCTTACTCATCAAAGATAAAATTTACCAAGATGAAATGTCAAGTTTGAACATCTATGCTGCAAATTCAAGGGATTCAAAATTCCTTAAAGAAACTTATTAAAGCTCAAAGCACACATTGCACCTCACACAATAATAGTCGGAGACTTCAACACCATTCTTTCATCAATGGACAGATCCTGGAAACAGAAATAAACAAAGACACAGTGAAACTAACACAAGTTAAGAAACAACTGGATTTAACAGATATCTACAGAACATTTTATCCTAAAACAAAAGGTTATACCTTCTACTCTGCACCTCATGGTACCTCTTCCAAAATTGACCATACAATTGGTCATAAAACAGCCCTCAAAAGATAGATAAATATTGAAATAATTTCATGCAACCTATCAGATCACCAAGGACTAAGGCTGATCTTCAATAACAACATAAATAATAGAAAGCCAATATATAGACATGGAAGTTGTACAACACTCTACTCAATGATAACTTGATCAAGGAAGAAATAAAGAAAGAAATGAAGATATTTTTAGAGTTTAATGAAAATGAAGCTACCATATACCCAAACTTATGGGACACAATGTAACCGTCCTACAAGGAAAATTTATAGCTCCAGGTGTCTCCAAAAAGAAACTGGGGAGAGCATATTCTAGGAGCTTGATAACATAACTAAAAGCTCTATAACAAAAGGAAGCAAATTCATACAAGAGGAGCAGACAGCAGGGAATAATCAAACTCAGGGCTGAAATAAACCAAGTGGAAATAAAAAGTACTATACAAAGAATCAACCAAACCAGGAGCTGGTTCTTAGAAAAAAAAATCAACAAGTTAGATCAACCCTTAGCCAGACTAACTAGAGGGCATAGAGACAGTATCCTAATTAAGAACATCAGAAATGAAATGGGAGACATAGCAAAATTTGAGGAAATTCAAAAAATCATCAGATCTTACTATATCAACAAAACTGGAAAACATGAATGAAATGTACAATTTTCTAGACAGAAACCAGGTATCATTGTTAAATCAGGTTCAGATTAACAATCTAAACTGTTGAATAACCCCTAAAGAAATAGAAACAGTCACTAATAGTCTCCCAACCAACAAAAGCCCAGGACCCAATGGGTTTAGTGCAGAGTCCTATCAGACCTTCAAAGAAGACCTAATTTTAATTCTTCTCATACTAGTCCAGAAAATAGAAACAGAAGGTACTCTATCCAATTAGTTCTATGAAGCCACAATTACTTTGACACCTAAAGTACCCAAAGACCCAACGAAGAAAGAGATTTCAGACCAATTTCCCTTATTAACATCAATGCAATAATACTCAATAAATATCTTGCAAACTGAATTCAAGAACACATCAAAATGATCATCCATCGTGACCAAGTAGGTTTCATGTCAGAGATACAAGAATGGTTCATTATATGGAAATCCATCAATGCAATCCAGTATGTAAACAAACTCAAAGACAAAAAACCACATGACTATCTCATTAGAAGCTGAGAAAGCATTTGACAAAGTACAACACCCCTCCATGATCAAGGTTTTGGAATGATATGAAATTCAAGGCAATTCAAATGTCAATGTGATTTTATTTTCACACGTATGCTTCCGAGGCCTGAGTACATTCAGTTTACTTAAGATTAATTTCCAGTCAGGACAACATGGCATTTCTTGGTCACAAAAATTTGCCCACTGTTCTTTGTATTTGGCAACTATGTTAAAGTTAAACAGAGATAGAAGAAGATACCAACAGTGTTTCACTACCAGAGTTTTGTGTTTGTGCTGGTGTTGAAAAGACCAGTCTATTTCAGGGTTTTTATGTACAATTGCCATTGACATGACTTCATTGTCATTTCTAATCATTTCCTAGGAAATCCTTTTACAGTTCATTTATAGTTTATAGGTGCTTCTTATACTTAATCAGTGCACATGTGGAATAAATAATTGGCATCAATAATTCCAGATGTTCTGAATATAGAATTTACAGTTTATATTATAGTTTCAAAGATTAAGTATTCTTAGTACTAAAAAGAGGATAACTATCACTCAATTGTCTATCACTAACTCATGCTTCACTCACTACTATTCAATATATAAGATATGAGGTAGGATTTCCTGATCCTTTCACCTAGTTCTATTTTATATGTCCAGTTACCATAACATGTTATATAAATTATTTCCTATTTTGATGTCATAGTTTTGTTTAATCTCATTTTATTCTGTTATTTCCAAGTAGAATACTATGATTTCCTAGTGAGAGTTAGAATGTGGATCTGATGGAAAAGACAGTTGGGAGGGAAATGGGAGTATTAATTATGATATATTTGCAAGTATAACTGGGAATTGGTCACATCCCAATAGAAGGAAGGGAAACTGTAATTAGGGTATATTATGTGAGAATTGCAAGCTATTTTTAATAAATAAAACTATCAAAATTTAAAAAATTCTCCCTGTTCTCACAGAATTACCTTTCTGTTGTATGTTGTGTTCTGTTGGTAGATGTTTTTGTCAGGAATTATTCCGTATATATCTATCAAAGTTAATGTTCTTGAATTTCCTTTATTCCTCTTACTACAAATTATGATGTTTTCCTCAATTTTATTTATAAAGAAAAGTTCTCTTCCTGTATTTGAATTTGCCTCCCAACTCTCTGCTGGAGTCTAAGTAATCTCTTAAACAAATAAACCAGCCTTATTTTCTTTGATTTCATTTATAGAATGTTAACATAAAAGGTCAATTATAACTAATAATTATTTGTTGCTATTGTCTAGTTGTTATTGCTGAATTTGAGGTGTGTTAATAGCTATTTCTTTGTTGTTCTAGTGTTGTCTATATGTTCCTCAGAATGTATCTTACTTAAAAGTTCATCTTACTAAAATTATGAAGGAGTTCTTCAAATTTATTAAAAAGTGATGTTCTTGTGAATATGAATTTCAGTAACTGTGTTCATTAGTCAAACTGGTAAGTGTTCTTTATTGTATGGGAAAACATTTTTCAGTTTAATTACAAGGGCTAGCAATTATGACTCTAAGTGTTTCATATCTGTATCTTTAGTCTCTCTCTTATCAACACCTGTTCCAGTGATTTAAGGAAAGGGAGGAGATTACTGTATAATAATAGCAGTGATATGAAGAAAATTTGGTTAATTTAAAACAAAGAATATCAATCAGTGATGAAGAACAGGTTTGTATTCATTAAATTTCAGAAAATGGTTATGATATGACAAAGGTATATTTTATGCATGTTTGAAGTCTTCAAAGAATTGGTAAATATGTGAAAATGTACAAAAGAAACATAATACTGGAGCCTAGAAATTGGTTCCTGATGTGACAAAATTTTTCATTTCAATACGTTAATGTGTATCCACTTGACAGTATTTACTGCTGTGTATTGTACATCAGTAAGTTAGTACACACTCACCTTTCTACTTTCTGTGACCAACTCAATCATGTCTCCATATAAGTGAAATAATTGACTATGTGGAAAATATGGGCTGAACTTTCCTAACTTCACCTTAATGCCAAGGTGTTGTGAGAGATTCCCAAAATGAAAAATGTCATAGTCTTCCTTCAGTAGTACTCTCTGTTTCATAATCACTTTGTCCCCAAGAGGGTTAGTGAAATGGGTCTTTCTCAGAAAGGAGTTTACCTAAAATACAACCATTGCATGACAATGTATGTACCATTTCTTCAAGTCACAAAATGTATTCTGATTTCATCAGAAAGGCAATTATATTTAAAGGATGAAAGAGATAAATCACAACAAATGCAATTGGTTAAATAAAATTATTATATTATTCCAAGAATTTTTTTGTGAAGACTTCTAAAGACAAATAGAAAAAAATGCAGAACCAAACACAAGTATGCAAGAAACATGCACATACACACAAACACACACACACACAATAAAACTCATGAACACAGAGAGAGGCTCACATCCTTTCCAAATCATATATATTACACAGCTGTACACTTATTTACACAAAAATATCCATGCATGTTAACATACATATGTAAACATTCAGGCACATTAAAGACATGCATATGCACTCAACTAAAACCACAGATATGAAATCCCACAAAATACTTACACTGGCACTCAGACAAACACACACACACACACACACACAGAGAGAGAGAGAGAGAGAGAGAGAGAGAGAGAGAGAGAGAGAAAGAGAGAGAGAGAGAGAGAGAAGCACACAGGGTGAAGTATAAATACATAAGTATCAGCCCAGAATGTTATTGAAACACAGAGAAATTTATGCTAAAACCTAATGAAAAAAGACAGGCAAAGGCCAAGCCAAGCATAAAGAAATTGGCAGACAAACAGTAAAGCTGTAACCAATACATAAAAGCACATACAAACACTCACAAAATACATACAAGGATACAAAAGGAACATACTCTGACAAAAACACAAAGAAACATACAACATATATAAAAACGCTCATGGAAAGAAATCATACATAGAAAAAATTTTTGCTCTCTTACCCAGTCATACAGAGAGATAAATATGTATGTTCAAAGCAACACAAATATAAGCACAAACACACAGAAAGAGTAAGAGACATACATGTACACAGTGAGTAGGATACTTTCACATATATAAAGACATTTATATATACAGAACTGAACACCAACACTATTTCATATTTAGTTACTCTCAGAAAACCAAGTATGTTACTCAGAGCCTACACTGGGGAAAGATTCACAAGACAACCTAATGAAAACCATTAAAATCATTTCCATGTAATTGACAAATATAAATAAAAATTCAACTTTTCTTCATGTAAAAAAATTCATGGGGAAGGACTTTAAATATCAATACTGGAAGAGGTGTGCTGACATTCGGGTACTCTGTATGAAACCCCAAATTTTCATTGATAATCTATGGCTTCTTTCTCTATTCACATTTATAATGGTCACTAGATTTTCTTTTCCTTTAGGAAAAATTCTCAGAAACTTATCCATTTGAAAAATGTTTCCTATTTCATTAAGTGTGTTCATCTGAGAGACCCAAAACATCTCTGTGATTGAAGACACAAAAATATCATCCTATAAAAGAAACTCTACCTTCAAGCATTGAGAACTGGCTCCTTTCCCATCATCTATTGCCTGATTATCAACCTGTTGCAGATTCATTTCATGGAGTGCATGTGCCATGGCATACACAGCATTGTATATGTTTTGACTACCATCACTAAAGGTTATGTCAAACTTCTGCTGCATTAGCCATTCCAATAAGTCATTCGATGAATAATTCATGAGTATTTCACAGTGACATGCTAAGGTTTCACAGTTAAAGTACTTCCATTCTGGCATTGCTAGATATAAGTCTGTTCTTTTGAGATGGCATGATGTCTGTAAAAAATTTTTAAAGCCAGAAATCTCACCATGGTGGGGTAGAAAAGTAAAAGTCCCATAGAATGTGCCATGAGTTAAGTCTTTCTTACTGGTAGGGAAATTTAGTTGTATTGTGGTGACCCATATTCTCTGTATAACTGTAGTTTCCCACATTCTGAAGCTTAATTCAATATTACTGTATGTTTCCCCATAAATGATAATAACATTTGTGGATGACATCAAAATTTGGTTGTAGTTCATTTCAGTTATGTGATAGGATAACGTCGCAGTGACTGATATCATGTTCACAAAGGCAAAACAAATTTCTTTTTTTTCACTCTCTTTTTTCAACTCTGAGAGAAATAGTTTTCCTTGATCATCATCTGGGATGACAAGGCCAACCCAGTTCCAGTGGAAGTAATGTATGAAGGAAACCATTGCCAATGCTAGAGATGTGTCCTTTGGGGCCATCTGATAAACATAGGGATATTGTTCATCATCACTGAAGATGGAATGGAAATGTCCATAGGTAAACTGAAGGAACTACAACAGAAAGAACAGCCAGTAATCATATTTACCTGCAATGAGTTGATTACCTGTGACTTTGTCTCTCTTTTCCAATTCAAATGAGCAAATGTGAAAGCCTGGCATATCTACTTCTACTTGAAACAGCAAGCATAGCTGTTTGACAAAGATGTAACAGAATATATTTGCATGTAACAATAACTGCTATTCTGTCTCTCAGTTTTAGTCATAATAACTGTTTTCAATGTTTGGAGGGATTTTAATATATTTACAACTTGGTGATATTTTACTAATATTTTTTTCAAAAGACACTTATTCCTTAATCCAGAAATACAATGAAGATTTACCAGAAAATTCCTATACATAATACTGCTTTAGATTTTAGGAAAAAAGAAATTATCTTGCCCAATATCAATATATTCCTTGTACTCTAGAGGCTGTGACTCACATAAAGATCCAGAGAATTCCTTTTTAGGGTAAATCTCCAAAATACTCTGGGAATATGTGCCTCTGTGCCTCCTCAGGAGACAGATAATCAGAAAAAGGAAATTTAAAAATGTAAACAAGGTTTGGAAGCTTAAAATGAGAGCAGCAGATCAGATTAAAAAAAATAACAAACTTATCCTACAAAATATCTTGGTAATGATGTGGCAACATATACAGGACTCATAAGATCTATCTCTTGAGGAAAATATAAAGAAACAAAGTTATATTGGATAGAGTTATCTCCTGCATAAAAAGTTTATTATAATGATAAAATAATAATTGTGTGGAAAAATATGAAAGAATGAGGTATTGGAACCCCATAACCACTGTTTTTTAGAAAAATTTACTTGTGAAGGTCTCTTATATCTTATGATAAGGGAAAAAAAGAAAAACAAGATAAGACATAGAAATAAGTTCCATAAAGTTAATGACATAACCATAACACTATTAAAAATGACTTATAATAATTAAAGCAGTATGTTGTTGAAATATTTGCGATAGTGTCTAATGAAAATTGGCACTATGACCCTTAATGGTTGCTAACATATTCACTGGTACTAAAATGGCTAACTCCACAGACTGGATTGGAGGTTTTCATCGACTCCAGTGCCACTGAAATGTCACAAGTGCCCAGGCTAAGAATGGTCTTCCATATCTTTGCACAAAAATACTCCAGATACTTAAAAGTTGCTTTATAGAGGAAATGTTGTAAATATAAATCTGTTCCATCACAGTTTATTATTGATGACTGTACATATAACACCACCACAACTCTCTTATTGTACAGATTACCAATGATAATCTAAACTTATGACCAAAATGAAGATAACACATATAGAGCAAAAATAATATGTTCTATGTTTTGGAACAGCATGAATTTTTTTCTACTTAGTGAGATTTAGATAAACAGTCTGACCGCCAGAAAGTTAAGGCTGCAAGATCATCCCTACAACTATGCCAGACTCAATTCTTCATGTGCTCCTCTATTCCTTCTTTCTGGAATCTGTCAACTTCTGGAGGTGGCCCATAACAGAAAGCTTATCATGTCTCTGAATTGTAAGTACCCTGTGTCTACATAGATTGACATAAGCCTAAGTCCAATCTCATACATTAACTTTCCTAATATCTATCAAAGTCCCCCAAAGAGACATGATATTAAGAATTCTTGGCCTATGATAACTCACACGTGGAGATAAGAAAATGTCGAGAGCCATCTGAAGATATAAAGATGTGCCCATATCGGGTCCTGTAAGCAGAAATGGACACATAGTCATTTCATTACAGAAATAATTAGGAACAGGCTGATATTTTTTCAGATGAGGATGATAGGGTGTACTTGTCATAGTTGTCCCATCACAATAGCCAAAATTATATTTTATAATCAAAGACATATTTGGTAAAAGATCAGGATTCCTGTTGATTTCATCCATTGCAAATGCCAATGTCAAAGCATATTTGTGATTTCTAGTTGTTTTTCTGCAAAAGAGTACAGTGTTTATTATGGAGAGATGATTATAGATGACAATTTGTACTCAATAGAAGCACTATGATATACTGGTAGATTCTTCATCTGACCTCTAAAATGGAAACAAATATCTTTCATTGTGAGTTTGGATTGACAGGAGAACCTGGAAAATAGCAAACACTTTAAAAGTTCATGGGAGTATTTCTCCCATAGAAAAATATAGTATTGATCTCATCTACAGTGTGCATTCCCATCTCTGATTTTAGTGCTTGATCAGAAAGTAAAGAGAAAACCACAGATATTGACAAAACTGTAATTCTGTTGATGTCTTCATTTTGAAATTATTTAGCAATATATAAATACATGTGTTATGAGACCCTCTGAGTTTATGATATTTCTTTTGTAATTAACTGAATTAGTTAAGGCATTGGAAATATGATTTGTCACTACCTAATAGCCTTTCTGCAGCAACGTTTGTTCCTGTACTAAGAATCACTTATAATTATTGGCTAATATTCTTAAAATGTCCCCTCATATCTATCCTCATTTTGTTACATTTTTCTTTTAATCTTTTGCTGAAAGAAAATCTTTTCTAAAGATGTACTTTTAAGTAAATTCAAACATCAAACATGCATTTGGTGAACGATACATGTCTATTCATATAATTGTATGTATATATGCAAGGATTATTTAGGTCATAAGAGGGCAATACATCAAAGTGTTTTATAAGATACTTTGCTGTAGACTATCCTCACTTCAAATGTGAAGGTATACACATTACCCAGCCTTCTATTTACAAAGAAATGTGATATAATCATTCTGGGTACTTCGTATTTATTTATTTGTTTGTTTGTTTATTATTTATTTATTTATTTATTTTGGTTTGGGTTTTCAAGATAGTGTTTATCTGTATATACCTGGCCGTCCTAGAACTCACTGTGTAGACCAGGCTGGCCTCAAACTCACAAATCCACATGAATCTGCTTCCCAAATGCTAGGATTAAAGGCTTGCACCACCACTGCCCAGTTGGTACTTGTTATCATTATAATTTAATTTCTAGGAAACACTCTTGATAACCTTTCTAGTAACATTAATACAACACTAGCATCCTACTGAGAACTACAAAAAAAAGGAAACTGCTGAGATGACACTTTGTATGTGCCAGTATTAAATGCTTATTATATAGAAGAGATTTTGGTGTAAATTATATAGAATATGGTTTTTTTTTGTAATAAAGGTATACCAAAGACAGTGGCAATAGAATAATATCATAATATGTTTGTGTTTGTGTTTATGCTTATATAAAGAATAGTATCTCCTCTATCATTTTTATCAGTTCACATAATCTCATCAAGGAACATTAAAGACACCCGTTTTTATTTAATGATTAAATTTGAAGTAAATGCAAAAAGGTTTTCACCAAAAATTGTAACCATGTGGGGTTTTCTTTTTTCTTTTTTGTATTTTTTCATTCTATATTATATATAGTATGCCATTCTAAAATATTGTTTATTATCACACATAAAAATCAAAATTAATTATTTTAGAAATATATAAAAGAAATTAGAGAATAGATCTTGTGCAATGTTCAGACTACTTCCTACAACTAAACTTTAGGAACCATCAGTTACTTAAGCTTTCTGTGTAGTTAAGTTGTCTAAATGGCTGTATTTTAAAAACAAATCTATCAGCAATCCACAAAAATGGGTATTGATACCATATTGCTAACATGTTCACCTATATTTATTAATATTTCTGAATAGAGATCCAAAGATATAAATATCATAAAAGGATCAGAGATTAACAAACTTAGACATGAAAAGCGATGACATGTTTCTTAAATTGTGACCAATAAACAAATAGAAAACTCTTGAATCACTGTTCTCAAATGTTCCAACTATCCCACATCACAGATGTAACTCATGAGAGTGAAAAAGGATATAAGCAGCCACCAGTGTTATCGATAGCATCACTATTCAAGGAATGTAAACATATCATTGGGTTTCATATGTTCCACATATCTTTTACTCCAGAGGGAGAGTGCAGAACTGTACATGAATAGTGTGAAGCATGAAGCCACAGTGCTTTTGGATTTTATATTTTAAATCACTTGGATGTCTTGCCCTCTAATGACCTAAATATTCCTTGCTCATATACATACACAAATGTCCATCCAGACATTCATATGAAATGTGAATTTCTGAGTCTAAAGATCTTCTCTTTCCAAACTGGAGGAAACTTTAGAAGGCAAGTGACCACATACAAATAATTTGAGACAGTAAGTTTGTATATATGTAAAGTTCTTGACAACTATATGTGCCATGAATATTACTGGAATGTGCATAAGCTCTAGGAGCAACACACTGCTGGAAGTACTGTCAGGAGAGTTTATAACAATACATTGGCATGTACTTGGAGTAAAACATAATGCAATATTATTGTATCAAATTCAATAAGTCATCACAGTCTAGAGTGCAATAAAACCTACAAATAGGAGGGCTTATGTGAAAAATCATTGTAGATAGTCCTTATTCCTCAGCTTCCAGTTTTTAAGTCAGAGGCCACCTGACTTAAAGAAAAACAAAACCTTCACGGGATTAATTAAAAGGAGAAAGAAACTAGGATTAATTCAGTAAAAGAAATGAAGTTGTGTCTGTGTTCAGATTTAGCAACAGTACAGAATACTCAAGAATTTGCCTCATCTTCATCATCAGACCACACAAGAAACATTCTAGATGTCATTTACATGGAAAATACAAATGCACTTACAGGACATTCAGAGTCTGGTTGAAATAATCTTTTTCCATAGGCATCTGAACTGCTCCAAGGATGAAGGAACAAGTAAATTTCAAATATTTATCCTTGACTTCATTCAAGTTTATTCTCCAAAAGCACATGGGATCAATGTAGTTTGCCATGAGAAGTGTAATGTTCAGGAAGTAGAAGAATCCCATCAAACTGAACATATTTGTCCTGCCTTAAACATAAGCAATGCGGATTTTGTAGTGCCATGCATACCAGCACTTCAAATTTCTGCGTGCTTTTATTTCTCTAGTCAAAGGAGAGGTTTCTTGTATATTTAAATTTCTGGTTATTTTTTTTCTCAGATTGCTTCTGGGCCCTGGAGGAATTCTTAAATAAACACACTCTACCCTGGAGCTCTGCAACTGATGCCAACAGACAAGATAATAAACATAGGTAGGTAAATACATGAGATAATTTATTCTCAGGCTCCATGATATCACACTTGTTTGTGAATACCTGGAAGGAAATCCTTTAGTTAATATTTGCCCCTTGGAAGCTATTAAAAAAGGTGATTGTGTGAACACAATTAGAAATGATGTCAGTGGATTGTATCAGAAGATTCCTGAGACATCCAGTAAAGTAGAATCAGAGCTATTGGGGACACACAGGACATTGTATTACAAAATCCAAGTCAGCAATAGGCAGTCTCAACTTTATAGTCAATAAGATTCACAGGCAATGCAGAGTGTGGTCTATTTCACACCAGTGACACAAACAAATTATTTAAACAAGGCCTGTGCCCCCATTGTCTTGAGAATCAATAAACAGACCAAGTCAGAAATATACTTAATCTGTTTATATCCAAAATCATTCATTTATTCACAGATCCACAGTTAACATACATGATAAAGATTCAAAGAGATCCAGAGAGAATGCCATGCTGTGGGCTTCTTTTTTTGTTTTTTATTTCTTTTTATTGGATGTTTTACTTATTTACATTTCAATTTTTATCCCCCTTCCTAGTTTCTCCTGTAACACCCCATCGCTGTACCCCTCCACCTGCCTCTATGAGGGTGCTCCCCCAGCCACCCATACACTACTCTTCAGGACCCTATCATTCCCCACCCTGGGTAATCAAGCCTCCAGAGGAACAAGGGGCTAACCTTCCAGTTATGTGACATAAGGCAGTCCTCTGTAATATGTCCAATTGGAACCATGAGTTGCAGATGTTTACTCTTTGGTCAGTTTAGTCCCTGGACACTACCTTACAAAAATTCAATACTAATACTAATATTAAATAAATCTTAATATTGGAATTCAATACTAATATTAAATAAACCTTAATATTGGAATTCCAAATTATGACCCTCCTACCTGAACTTCATTCTTTTTAATTTATAACTTGTACTAACCCATTTATTTTACATGATCTTTGTTTTCCTACATTGGTTTTGCTTATTTTTCATTGCAGTAGTGGCTGTGAGATAGTCTTGTTTAGAAATATCTTCTTAGTATATTAGAGGCAAATAGTGACTATGAAGTAACACTGTTTTCTAATGTGTAGTTTCTTCTCATAAAATCTTTCTACCTATATATTCTTGTTTGCATTCTAGAATCAATACAGAACATTGGAAAGTTTACTCATGATTGTACAGTCATGAACTTCTCTCAGTGCATTTGGACTGAAAGAATCAGAGCATAAACAGGCAACACATTCTTTGTGTGATGATATGCCCTATGTGTTTTAATGACACAAACAAGTTTAGTGTTTTGCACTGGATATGGCTGTACACTTAAAAGTCAAAGTTTTCACAGTATATAGGACTTCTTGTTCTGTGGAAACTGTCCTCGAGTGCTGAGACTTGAATCTAGAGGAATGTAAATGCAGAAGTCTTTCATAAGTATCCAGAGTAAAGTTGTCTTTCAAGAGTGAGTCATTGGGCCACACATACATCTCAAAAATCTTAAGTTAGAATTTTTCCTGTCTAATGGAAATACAGGAACAAAGATTAGAGCAGAGACTATAGCAAAAACCATTTGGGACTGCCCCTCCATGGGATCCATCTCATATGCAGCCAAGGAACCCATACACCATTGCTGATTCCAAGGTGTACTTGCTGACAGGAGCCTGATTTATCTGAACTATGAGAGGCTCTGACAGAGCCTGACAAATACAGATGTTGATTAATGTAGCCAGCTATCAGATTGAGCATTAGGACCCCAATGGATGAGTTAGAGGAAGGACTGAAGAATCTGAAGGGATTTCCAACTCCTTAGGAAGAACAACAATATTAACCAACCAGACACCCCAGAACTACCACGAAATAAAACTACCAGCCAGAGAGTACACAGGGAGGACCTACTTGCTCCAGCTGCATTTGTAGCAAAGGATGGGTTCATCTGGCATCAGTGGGAGAAAAGATCCTTGGTACTGTGAAGGATTATTGTCCCACCTTAGGAAAACACTAGGGCAGTTAAGCAGGAGTGGGTGGATAGTTGGGAGAACACCCTCATAGAAGCAGAGGTGAGGGGAAATGTAAAAAAAAGTGTTGGAAAACTGGAAAGGAGGATAATATTTGAATTGTAATTAAATTTAAAAAAAAGAAAAAAGAGTGCAAATGAAATTTCCAGGAGTCCAGATTTAGTATCCATGACTTGGCAGTTATTAATTCTTCCTTCAAAAAATAGCATACATTATTTTGGGTTTCATTATGCGAAGTTGACACAAATGTAGCATGTACTTTGCTGACATCTCCACCTCCATCACCACTATCTGTTGCCCATCTTGCTAGTGACTCATTCCTCAGGTTGGTCAACCTCCTTCTCCTTCATGACATTCTGAGTGCATATTCAATTTCCAATTCAAAAATGATATTTTCATACATATTTTCTTACAACCAGCTTCACATGATACACCCATTACAAACTCTTTCATCCCTTTCCAACTTTCAAATAATACATCTCCTACTTTCATAGTGCAAAGATATTCAAACACATATATGCACACACATGCACACACACACACACACACACACACACACACACACACAAACACATATCATGTTAACTAAATCATATAATTCCTGTAGGCTGTAGAGAAGTACTTATGCATCAGTAAACCCTTCATGTCTGTCAGCAAAATTGTAATATGACTATTAGAATAGTGGACTCAGAAATCTTCTTTGTTTATTTTCATACATTTTTCAACCTTTTCTGCACTATATGATCTATTCACTTAAATATTTATAAGCTAGCTTTGTGATTATTTTTCTAAATATTTCTATTTAAGCATGAATATTCATTGGATTACACTGTTAAAAATTTAAGAATGCAGATTAAATGAAAATAATGATTATCCATGCTTTGAAATTAAATTAGCTAAATTATATGGTATAGTTTCTTTACACATTTTTTAAATGCATTAAGAATCATGGCATTGTGCATATTATAAATAATCATAAAGTGAAAAATATTGCAGAAAATTACCTATATGGTCTGCTCACTCACCTTTACTTCCAGAATAATACAATAGATCTGTGAATAAACTATAACATGTTCTTACATGCATTGCCTCTCATACTGGAAACTTTTGTAAGAATTTGTCCAAATTTTTTTTCTTTTGTATTCAATTTTTTAATCAATTAGTTTTTATTAGATTTTTTCTTAATTTACATTTCAAATGTTATCCCGAAATTCCCCCCCTCCCCCCGTCCTGTTCCCCTGCCCACCCACTCCCACTTCTTGGTCCTGGCGTTCCCCTGTATTGGGGTATATAAAGATTACAATACCAAGAGGCCTCTCCACCCAATGATGGCCGACTAAGTCATTTTCTGCTACATGTAGAGCTAGAGACACATGATCTGGGGGTTCTGGTTAATTCATATTGTTGTTCCTCTTCTAGGATTGCAGACCCCTTTAGATCCTGGGGTTCTATCTCTAGATTCTCAATTGTGGGCCCTGTGTTCCATCATATAGATGATTATGAGCATCCACTTCTGTATGAGACAGCTATATCAGGTTCCCTTATGTAGGCACTAGCTGTCCTATGCAATATTGTCAGAGTTTAATAACTGATTATGGGATGGATCAACCCTGGTGGGGTAGTCTCTGTATGGTCCATCCTTTCGTCTTAGCTCTAAACTTTGTCTATGTAACTCATTTCCTCCAGATACATCCATTTGCCCAAGAATTTCATGAATTCATTTTTTTTAAATAGTGGAATAGTACTACTCCATTGTATAAATGTACCACATTTTCTGTATCCATTCCTCTGTTGAGGGACATCTGGTTTCTTTCCAGCTTCTGGCTATTATAAATAAAGCTGCTATGAACATAGTGGAACATGTGTCCTTTTTTACCAGTTGGAACATCTTCAGGAGTGGTAATGCAGGATCTTTCGGTAGTACTATGTCCAATTTTCTGAGAAAATGCCAGACTGACTTCCAGAGTGGTTGTACAAGCTTGCAATCCCACCAGCAATGGAGGAGTGTTCCTCTTTCTCCAAATCCTTGCCAGCATCTGCTGTCACCTGAATTTTTGATCTTAGCCATTCTGACTGGTGTGAGGTGGAATCTCAGTGATGTTTTGATTTGTATTTCCCTGATGATTAAGGATTTTTAACATTTTCTCAGATGTTTCTCAGCCATTCAGAATTCCTCAGTTGAGAATTCTTTGTTTAGCTCTGTACCCCATTTTTAATCGGGTTATTCGTTTTTCTGGAGTACAGCTTCTTTACTCTTTGTCGATGTTGGATATTAGTCCCCTATCAGATTTAGGATTGGTAAAAATCCTTTCCCAATCTGTTGGTGGCCTTTTTGTCTTGCTGACTGTGTCTTTTGCCTTACAGAAGCTTTGCAATTTTATAAGGTCCCATTTGTCAATTCTTGATCTTGCAGCACAAGCCATTGCTGTTCTTTTTAGGAATCTTTCCCATGTGCCCATATCTTCGAGGGTTTTCCCCACTTTCTCCTCTATAAATCTCAGTGTCACTGGTTTTATGTGGAGGTCTTTAATTCATTTAGACTTAATAAGCTTTGTACAAGGAGATAAGAGTGGATCAATTCACATTCTTTTACATGCTAACAGACAGATGTGCCAGCACCATTTGTTGAAAATGCTATCCTTTTTCCACTGGATGGTTTTAGCTCCCTTGTCAAAGATCAGGTGACCATAGGTGTGTGGATTCATTTCTGGGTCTTCAATTCTATTCCATTGATCTATCTGTCTGTTGCTGTACCAGTACCATGCAGTTTTTTTTATCACAACTGCTCTGTAGTACAGCTTAATGTCAGGCATGTTGATTCCACCAGAGGTTCTTTTATTGTTGAGAATAGTTTTTGCTATCCTAGGTTTTTTATTATTCCAGATGAATTTGCAAATTGCCCTTTCTATCTCAGTGAAGAATTGAGTTGGAATTTTGATGGGGATTGCATTGAAACGGTAGATTGCTTTCGGCAGGATAGCCATTTTGATTATATTAGTCCTGCCAATCTATGAGCATGGGAGATCTTTCCATCTTCTGAGATCTTCTTCAATTTCTTCCTTCAGAGACTTGAAGTTCTGGTCATAAAGATCTTTCACTTCCTTAGTTAAAGTCACACCAAAGTATTTTATGGTATTTGTGACTATTGTGAAGGGTGTTGTTTTTCTAATTTCTTTCTCAGCCCTTTTATCCTTTGTGTAGAGAAAGGCCATTGATTTGTTTGAGTTAATTTTATATCCAGCTACTGCACTGAAGCTATTTATCAGGTTTAAGAGTTCTCTGGTGGAATTTTTGGGATCCCGAATATATACTATCATGTCATCTGCAAACAGTAACATCTTAACTTCTTCCTTTCCAATTTGTATCCCCTTGATCTCCTTTTGTTAGCAAATTGCCCTGGCTAGAACTTCAAGTACTATATTGAATAGATAGGGAGAAAGTGGGCAGCCTTTTCTAGTCCCTGATTTTAATGGGATTGCTTCCAGCTTCTCTCCATTTAGTTTGATGTTGGCTACTGGTTTGCTGTATATTGCTTTTATTATGTTTAGGTATGGGTCTTGGATTCCTGATCTTTCCAAGACTTTTATCATGAAGAGGTGTTGGATTTTGTCAAATGTTTTCTCGGCATCTAACGAGATGATCGTGTGGTTTTTGTCTTTGAGTTTGTTTATATAGTGGATTACGTTGATGGATTTCCTTTTATTAAACCATCCCTGCATTCCTGGGATAAAGCCTACTTGGTCATGATGTATGATCGTTTTGATGTTTTCTTGGATGCGGTTTGCAAGGATTTTATTGATTATTTTAGCATCGATATTCATGAGGGAAATTGGTCTGAAGTTCTCTTTCTTTGTTGGATCTTTCTGTGGTTTACATATCAGAGTAATTGTGGCTTCATAGAATGAGTTGGGTAGAGTACCTTCTGTCTCTATTTTGTGGAATAGTTTGAGGAGAGTTGGAATTAGGTCTTCTTTGAAGGTATGACAGAACTCTGTACTAAACCCATCTGGTCTTGGGCTTTTTTTGGTTGGAAGACTATTGATGACTGCTTCTATTTCTTTAGAGGAAATGGGCCTGTTTAGATCATTAATCTGATAATGGTTTAACTTTGGTACCTGGTATCTGTCTAGGAATTTGTCCATTTCCTCCAGTTTTCTAGCTTTGTTGAGTATAGCCTTTTGTAATAGGATCTGATGATGTTTTGGATTTCCTCAGGATCTGTTGTTATGTTTCCCTTTTCATTTCTGATTTTGTCAATTAAGATACTGTCCCTGTGCCCTCTAGTGAGTCTGGATAAGGTTTTATCTATCTTGTTGATTTTCTGAAAGAACCAGCTCCTGGTTTGGTTGATTCTTTGAATAGTTCTTTTTGTTTCTACTTGGTTGATTTCTGCTCTGAGTTTCATTATTTCCTGCTGTCTGCTCCTCTTGGATGAATTTGCTTCCTTTAGCTATAAAGCTTCTAGGTGTACTGTCAAGTTACTTGTGTATGCTCTCTCTAGTTTCTTTTTAGTCGCACTCAGGGCAATGAGTTTTCCTCTTAGGACTGCCTTCATTGTGTCCCATAAGTTTGGGTATGTTGTGACTTCATTTTCATTAAACTCTAGAAAGTCTTTTATTTCTTTCTTTATTTCATCCTTGACTAAGGAATCATTGAGTAGAGCATTGTTCAGTTTCCATGAGAATGTTCGCTTTCTATTAGTTATATTGTTATTGAAAATCAGCTTTAGTCCATTGTGGTCAATATTTTGTATCTGTGGAGGCCTGTTTTGTGACCAATTATATGGTCAATTTTGGAAGAGGTAGTGTGTGGCGCTGAGAAGAAAGTATATCCTTTTGTTTTAGGATAAAATGTTCTGTAGATATCTGTTAAATCAGTTTGTTTCATGACTTCTGTTAGTGTCCATGTGTCTCTGTTTAGTTTCTGTTTCCAGGATCTGTCCATTGGTGAGAGTGGGGAGTTGAAGTCTCCCACTATTATTGTGTGAGGTGCAATTTGTTCTTTAAGCGTTACTAAAGTTTCTTTAATGAATGTGGCTGCCCTTGTATTCGGAGTATAGATATTCAGAATTGAGTGTTCATCTTGGTTGATTTTACATTTAATGAGTATGAAGTGCCCCTCCTTGTCTTTTTTGATAACTTTGGGTTGAAAGTCAATTTTATCCGATATTAGAATGGCTACTCCAGCTTTTTTCTTCAGACCATTTGCTTGGAAAACTATTTTCCAGCCTTTCACCCTAAGGTAGTGTCTGTCTTTTTCCCTAAGGTGTGTTTCCTGTAAGCAGCAAAATGTTGGGTCCTGTTTGTGTAGCCAGTCTATTAGTCTATGTCTTTTTATTGGGGAATTGAGTCCATTGATATTAAGAGAAATTAAAGAAAAGTAGTTGTTGCTTCCTGTTATTTTTGTTGTTAAAGTTGGGATTCTGTTCTTGTGGCTGTCTTCTTTTAGGATTCTTGAAGGATACTTTTTATTTTTTTTCTAGGATGTATTTTCCATCCTTGTTTTGGTGGTTTCCTTTTATTATCCTTTGAAGGGCTGGGTTAGTGGAAAAATATTGTGTGAATTTGGTTTTATCATAGAATACTTTGATTTCTCCATCAATGTTAATTGAGAGTTTTGCTGGATATAGTAACCTGGGTTGGCATTTGTGTTCTCTTAGGGTCTGTATAACCTCTGTCCAGGATCATCTGGCTTTCATCATCTCTGGTGTGAAGTCTGGTGTAATTCTAATAGGCCTGCCTTTATATGTTACTTGACCTGTTTCCCTTACTGCTTTTAATATTCTATCTTTATTTAGTGCATTTGTTGTTTTGATAATTATGTGTCAGGAGGAATTTCTTTTCTGGTCCAGCCTATTTGGAGTTCTGTAGGCTTCTTGTATGTTCATGGGCATCTCTTTCTTTAGGTTTGGGACATTTTCTTCTATTATTTTGTTGAAGATATTTGCTGGCCCTTTAAATTGAAAATCTTCTTTTTCATCTACTCCTATTATCCATAGGTTTGGTCTTCTCATTGTGTCCTGGATTTCCTGGATGTTTTGAGTTAGGATCTTTGTTTCATTTTGCATTTTCTTTGATTGTTGTGCCCATGTTCTCTATGGAATCTTCTACACCTGAGATTCTCTCTTCCATCTCTTGTATTCTGTTGCTGATGCTCACATCTATGGTTGCTGATTTCTTTCCTAGTGTTTCTATCTCCAAAATTGTCTCACTTTGGGTTTTCTTTATTATTTCTATTTCCTTTTTTAGGTCCTGGATGGTTTTGTTCAATTCCATTACCTATTTGGTTGTGTTTTCCTGTAGTTCTTTGAAGGATTTTAGTGTTTCCTCTTTAAGGACTTATATCTCTTTAGCATTGTTCTTCTGCATTTCTTTAAGTGTGTTATTCATGTCCTTCTTAATGTCCTTCTTCATGTCCTCTACCAGCACCAAGAAATATGATTTTAAATCTGAGTCTTGTTTTTCGGGTGTGTTGTGTAACCAGGACTGGCTGAAGTGGGAGTGCTGGGTTCTGAAGAAGGTGAGTGTTCTTTGTTTCTGTTATTAAGATTCTTATGTTTGCCTTTCACCATCTGGTAATCTCTGGAGTTGGTGTTATAGTTGTCTCTGGTTGGAGCTTGTTCCTCTTTTGATTCTGTTGGCCTCTTTCAGCAGACCTGGGATCCCAGCTCTCTCCTGAAACTCAGTGGTCAGAGTAGTCTCAGCAGGGAGCTCCCCTCTTGCAGGGAAAGTGCAAGGAGTTTTGGTGTTCTGATCTGCCTCTTAGGTAAAGTTGAAGACCCTATATAGGGCCTGTCCTAAAAGATGTGTTGCGTCTGTGGTCTGCACACTCACCTGCACAGACTGGTCTCTGTGGGACCCTTTGTAGTCCCTGAGCTGACCTGAACAGACTGGTTTCTGAGTGACCTGGGTGCAATATGGCTCTCTCACCAGTTCTGGCAGGGAAGGCCCTCCCCCAGGTGGAGGGAGAACTCTCCTTAGGCGGGGAGGGATCCTGGATGTCTAGAGCCCCAAGCTGTTTCTTTAGTAAAAGGTGCACTGCTCAGCTGTTTGCTCACTCACCCTTTGCAGTCCTTGAGCTGACCTGCGCTGACAGCCTCTGGGTGACCCTTTGCAGTCCGGGAACTGACCTGCGCAGACCCTGTCCAAAATTTTAATATTCAATATATTATTTAGTCCCCATTTCCTTATGCTTTCCCAAAGTGAGTTTAGATTTACATTCTATCTGAACTTTGTTTTATGTTTCATACTAAATGCACCAGTCATATTGATGTAATCCTTCATAACTTGAAAATTTGAAGGAAAATTTCAGTACTATATTAAATGATATCAAAATTATTAATGTTGCCTATGTACTTGAGGTAAAATATAATCATCGTGTTTAGGTAATACCCACATAACTCTAATGGCTTCAATCCTTTTTTTATGAAGTGTTATTGGATACTTTCAAATGCTTGTCTTCATCTAATCCATACTTCTGCTGCTTATAAGTAATATACTTCAACATCAAAGGCATACATTATCTCAGAATAAACAACTGAAAAAATTTTGACACAAGTGGACCTAAGGACCAAGCTGGTGAAGCCATTCTAATAAGTAACAAAATAGACTTCAATCATAAAAAACAAAAAAACCTAAGTTGTGAAGAAGGATACTACATGTTCATCAGATTGCTTTGATACATATTTTGTTTGCCACAAATACAAGGATACCTATTTTGTAAAAGAAATACAACTAAAGATTAAATAAAACATTTACCTTGACACCTTGCTTGTGTGAAACTTCAATACATTATTCTAAACAATAGGATAAATAAAAATAAAAAGAAATATAAACTAAATGGGAATAAACTGCATGTAACAGATATTTTCAAACCAAATGGCCTAACAAATATCTAAAGAACATTACAAATAATCACAAAAGAACAAAATGTCTTCTGTCATGAATGGATTATTCTCCCAAATCATGGCATGCACAGTCATGAAAACAATCTCTGCATACACAGGAAATTTGAAAAACCACTTATATTATCACTCTAGCATGTGTAACTACTGAGTATCAACAGTAATAGAATCTACAGAAACCTTTCAAACTCATGTAAAATCAACAATTGTTATGAGTATTGGAGCAAGACAAAAATAAACAAAGCAATAAATGTCTTCCTATAAATCATTGAAAATAATGTAAAACATACCCACACTTCTGGGACAAAAAGTAAAGAAGCTGCTCCAGAAGGCCTAGACCTGCAAGCCCCATGTCTTTTCCAAATTAGACGCCATCACACAGAAAAACCTTGAAACTCTGTGGAAAGGCCCTTATCTTTACTCTTTACCACCCTACTTGCTACTCTTATGGGACCCCTTTTGATATTGCTTCTGCTTTTAATTATGGGTCCATGTGTGTTAAATAGGCTAGTCATCTTTATTAGAGCAAGAATTAGTGCAGCTTTTAGTTATGAAACAATAGTACCATGCCCTAAAGAACCAGGTGTGTCAGGGAGAAAATAGGATCTAGCTGGACCTTTTCTTGTTATACTCTTAGCCTTGATTTTTGGACCCTGCTTATCAAACAGAGGAGTTGCTTTTGTTAAAAACAGAGTGAATACAGTACAGTTGATGGCTCTCAGACAGCAGTATCAACTTGTAGTTAGGAAAAAAAGATGAAGGATATAGTTCTCCCCCTCTAACTGAAGATACAGACCTTTGAAATTGAATAGAATTATTTAGTAAAAGAAGAGGGGAATGAAAAGAAAATTAAAATCAGGGTCAGACATAGGGTATTGAGCACTGCTGAACAAGCCCAGGCATGCCAGGATATGCCAGAACAAAAGCTGTTGTTTCCTAGATAGGGAGGGCATACAAGGACATGCCCAGGCTTATCCCTATTGAGCAAGGGGTCATCTGGAAGCTGGTGTCTCTTTGTCTTCCTAATATAATTAGAGGATAAGCAGATGCCCTGCCCAAGGAAGTGCTGTAACCTTCATGAGTTCTTTACTGATGTTTAAACTAGCCAATCATGTGTAACTGCATCAGTTCTTCCCACCCCCCTAGCCATTTACTATATAAACCCTTGACTCCCGGGTTTGGGGGTCAGTTCCTTTGTCTCCACTGGGAGAAAAGTGTCGACCTGGAGCTCTGCCATTAAAGTACCTTCTGTTGTTTGCATCAAGCCAGTCTCTCGAGCTTCTTTGGGTGCTCTTCTTCCTGAGTAGCGAGTGGGATGTCTCCTCACGGAGGTCTGCCATGGACCAGGCCTAGTCGCCTCCTCAATCTGTGGGGATCAGGGGTTTGGACAGATGGGCATGGAGTTGGCGGAAGTGGGGGGACAAACAGACATGACACAAGGGAGTGTGGATCTGAATGTAATTTGTCAAATTGAGCATCAGACTTTTATACAGAAGAAAATGGGGAAGTTAGGTGACACACCAGCAAGATAACAAAACAGTAATGCAAGCAGGGAGGGACTGGCAGGAACCAATTGGGATAAGATTCAAGGTTAACAACTGGGATCAAAAACAATTCCACCTAAGGTCAGCTTAGATGCCAGGGGCAAGGGCTTCCTGCCCTTGCCATAGTCCACCTTCCTCCTGGGCCATTGTAAATACTTGCATCTGGGTGTTACTCAGCTAGCTATAGTTCTAAGTATCTAGTCTGGTTCCTTCTCAGGCCACAAACTTCCCTATTCTTAGAGAGTGGTGCATTCCTATGTAGGGCAGTGACTAAGCTATTCATGCTCAAGGTTGGATCAAGGGCTGCCTAGAATCTAACTTAAAATATGAATCATATTAAGGGAAAGCACACAGATCTGTTTACCAACTAAAGCCAGTACATTAGAGCATTCTTTATACAGGATGCCACAATTCCAGACTAGGTTTCTGTGAGCTTTTTGCCTAGGGACTGCACCCAAACTTTCCAGCCTGTCAGGGGGTCACTACTGGAGTGGATGTAGCAGAGGTCTTTCAGAAAAGAGGGTGAAAATGTTGCAAGAGCGAGAGTAACAGAAAAATTGCTGTGATAATGCTTTCCAAAAAATGGTAGAGAGATGGCATTCATGATGTCTCATAAATTTGGCTTCCTATACAACAATGAAAAAAGCATGATATTGATAGACGTACTAGGATGAATGTGTTGAATTTCATGAGGAATCAACAATATGCAGAGAACTACAGGCAACCAAGGAATGCTGAAAGGGACAGAAATAATCTACCCAAGAGAAGAGATTTTTAGTAGGTAATCCAATACCAAAGTTCAGTCCAGAAATATTACACCTGTAAGTTATACTATATAGACTATGCAGGTTCTATTTATATATTTATAACATTCATCATTGGACACTATGAGTACAAGAGTGTGTGAGCAGTGTACATGGGAAAGATTGAAGAGTTGAATGAATAGGAGAAATAATGTAATGACATTTAAAATTTAAAAGTAAGGAATATTTCTTAACATTTAAAAAGTTACAACAAAACAATATTTTCCATAATATTTTCATTTCATTATCATAAAACTATTTTTACTAGGTTATGCTTGTTCACTCTCTGCCAGCAGGTCTGGGCAAGAGTAGAGTACCCAGTCCAGTGGTCTCTCTCCAGGGTTGAGCAGGATGGTGAGGATCCTGGGACAAAATCAACATACCAGGGCTGGGAACTCAAAGCAGTAACTCATTTTATTATGTCAATCTTTTGTTTTTATAGGGTTGAGGAAGGATGTAGGCTATTTTTTGGTGAGGTGAGATAATACTGGGGGAAGGGAAGGGTCACTGAGATTATGTGATGAGATGAACTATGGGGTGGTGTGAGATGACAAGGGGTATGGGGTGGTCTCACAGAGCCTATAAGAAATTGATACATTAGTAGCTAGGCAGAGGAAGACTCCTTCAGCTTGGTAGGTCCTGCTGAATCATTCTCAAGCCAATGATAGGTCTTAAAATCTAGCCAGGCTCAGGTTTCTCCTCAAGGCACAAACCAAGGTCAAATAGGGCCCAACAATTCTAGGTGTTCTAATGATCTCCATTGCTTCAATGTGAGAGCACGTTTTTCCTTTTACTCCTACTTCTTTAGGAATTGTTTCTGATATGAGGGACTATGTTCCTTTGATGAGTATTCTAAAATGTGACAGGTAAGTTATTTCAAAGATAACAAATAAATTGATGCTTGTGACTTATTATCTTAGTTAGGGTTTTACTGCTGTGAAAAGACACCATGACCAAGGCAAGTCTTATAAAAAAACAACATTTAATTGGGGCTGGCTTACAGAGGTTCACTAGATTTTCATCAAGGTGGGAACATGGCAGTACTCAGACAGGCAGAGCTGAGCATTCTACATCTTCATTGAAAGGCTGCTAGAAGAAGATTCACTTTCAGGTACCCAGGGTGAGAGTATTAGGCCCACAGTGACATGCCTAATTCAACAAGGCCACACATCAAAATGGTGGTCTAAGAATATACAAGCCATGACATTCCACTCCCTGGACCCCATAGACTTGTTCAATCACATGAGTCTATGGTGGACCATACTTAAACATAGCATAATACAAAATGCTTTTAATCCAATTTTCAAAGTCCTCATAGTCTATAGCAGTCCCAATATTAAAAGTCCAAAGCTCGAGGTCTCTTTCAAGATTCATTTAGTCACTTGAGAATTGTAATCCCCAAAGAAAGACAGGAAACTGGATGGGCAAACTCCAAACTCTGTATCTCCATGGCTGATGTCAAGCAGTCTTCAGATCTCCACTCCTTTTGCATCTTTGTTGACTGCAACAAAGTGTTGTGTCCTGGGATGGTTCCACTCCTGGTTAGCAGCTTTCCTCAGCATGTATACTATGGCTCTGGCATCTTTAACATCTTTGAGTCTCCAAGGCAATTTCAATGTTACAGCTTCTTGTTTCAGTGTCTGGGATTCCACTTGGTGTTCTGGGCTCCTCCTAAGGGCACTTCTCTAGCTCTGCCCTCTGTAGTACCCTAATCTCAGTTTGATCCACTCCACTATGGCTTCTGTTCTTAGTGATCATCCCATGGTACTGATATCTAAAATACACTGGGGTGTTCTACTCCATCTAGGCTTCACCAATAGCCCCTCATAGGCTCTCTTCATGGTGCCAAGCCTCAAATCCTTTGCATGACCTCTTCAGTCCTGGGCCATCAACTTCAACTGAGGCTGTACCCTCCAACAAGGCCACTCTTCCTAAGTGGTACCACTCCTTGGTTCAAGAATATACAAACCATGACACATATAATGTTTAGCATAATGGTAATTATAATGTAAATACTCATTACCAAAGATATCCAACATTTGAGTCAAAGAACATCAAGAAATCAAGCTGGAAGCATCAACTATACTGGATATTTTTATTGTCCTAAAAGTAATTATAAATATTAACCAGCTTTTTTAGCTCTTTGTAGATGTTGGATATTAGTACCCTATCAGATTTAGGATTGGTAAAAATCCTTTCCCAATCTGTTGGTGGCCATTTTGTCTTGCTGACTGTGTCTTTTGCCTTACAGAAGCTTTGCAATTTTATCAGGTCCCACTTGACAATTCTTGATCAGACCTCACAGGCCATTGTTATACTGTTTAGGAATCTTTCCCCTGTGCCCATATTTTCAAGAGTTTTCCCCACTTTCTCCTCTATAAATTTCAGTGTCTCTGGTTTTATGTGGAGTTCTGTGATCCACTTAAGCTTTGTACAAGGAGATAAGAATAGATCAATTCACATTCTTTTACATGCTAGCAGCCAGTTGTGCCAGCACCATTTGTTGAAAATGCTGTCCTTTTTCCACTGGATGTTTTTAGCTCCCTTGTCAAAGATCAAGGGACCATAAGTGTGTAGATTCATTTCTGGGTCTTCAATTCTATTCCATTGATCTATCTGTCTGTTGGTGTACCAGTACCATGCAGTTTTTTTTTTTTTTATCACAATTGCTCTGTAGTACACCTTAATGTCAGGCATGGTGAATCTCCCCAAGGTTCTTTTCTTGTTGAGAATAGTTTTGCTATCCTAGGTTTTTAATTATTCCAGATGAATTTGCAAATTGCCCTTTCTATCTCAGTGAAGAATTGAGTTGGAATTTTGATCCAACATCTACAAAGAGCTAAAGAAGCTGGACTCCAGAAAAATGAATAACCCCATTTAAAAAATGGGGTAGAAATCTAAACAAAGAATTCTCAACTAAGGAATTCCGAATGGCTGAGAAACATCTGAAAAAAAAAATGTTCAACATCCTTAATCACCAGAGAAATGCAAATCAAAGAACACTGAGATTCCACCTCACATCAGTCAGAGTGGCTAAGATCAAAAATTCAGGTGACAGCAGATGCTGGCGAGCATGTGGAGAAAGAGGAACACTCCTCCATTGCTTGTGGAATTGCAAGCTTGTATAACCACTCTGGAAGTCAGTCTGATGTTTTCTCAGAAAAGTGGACATAGTACTACAAGAGGATCCAGCAATACCTCTCCTGGGCATATACCCAGAAGATGTTCCAACTGGTAAAAGGGACACTAAACTCAGACACTATTGCATAGGACAGCAAGTGTCTACTTAAGGGACCCTGATAAAGTTGTCTTGTACAGAAGTGCATGCTCACAGTCATCTATATGATGGAACACAGGGCCCACAATGGAGAAGCTAGAGATAGAACCTGAGGAGCTGAAGTGGTCTGCAACCCTAGAAGAGGAAAAACAATATGAACTAACCAGAACCCCCAGAACTCGTGTCTCTAGCTCCATATGTAGCAGAAGATGGCCTAGTCGGCCATCATTGGGAGAAGAGGCCCCTTGGTATTGCAATCTTTATATACCCCAATACAGGGGAATGCCAGGGCCAAGAAGTAGGAGTGGGTAGGCAGGGGAACAGGGCAGGGGGAGAGGGGGAGGGAACTTTCGGGATCACATTTGAAATTTAAAGTAAGAAAATATCTAATAAAAAATATTGAAGAAAAAATTTAACTAATTGTGAGTCTTGAGATGCATAACAACTTTATGCCTCTTGTAACAGTGTCATGACCACCCTAGGAGTATCCAATGGCTTCATAATTGAATTAACAGTCCTTTTCACAAGATACTATCTGTACCTGGAAGCATTATCAGGGAGAATAATATATGTCTATAGAGTTTCATAAACTCTGTAGAAGTGTCTTAGAGTAATATTTAGCTAAATGGACATATTGATAGTATTTCCCCTGTACTATTATTTTTATATTGAAAGTTAGTATACTACTCAATCGTCATCAAGTGATTTTCTTTTCACAATCCATGCTGTTTAACCTCTGGGTCCATCATCATGTAAAATGGAGAGAGTAAGGAATATTGATATGTCCACATAAAATCAGATATTTATATCACAACTTTCACTTCAAGATGCAGGTATCATTGTAGAAGTCGAACCAGAAGATATGCCAAACCAAAGTTATAATATGACTGCAAGTAAGCAGGATTTGTTCAGACAGAATAGGGTACTTCCCCTCATAAGTTCATTTGTTTTAACACTATGCAATTCCCAAAATCAACCTATAAAAATCAGAGTAGAGTGGAAAAGGTCAGGAAATTCGACAACTATGCGGCAACCCAGGCTTCAATCATATCTCCATACTACTCATAAAATCTGGGGATCAATATGAAATGTAAAAAACATTAAACAACATTTTAAAAAAAGATAAAAAGAGAAAGGTAATTGCACTTACATTTGGAATATTTGCAGAGGATGATGACGTGCTTCCAGACTTTTATTTGTTTTTTTATCTATAAAAATGCACTTATGGAAGCAATTATTAGATAAAGTTTTTATGAGCCTGGGAATTTGGGTCAACTGTGCAGAGAATGTGTTGCCCATCTTGAATATCTGATTTCTGTTCCTCTACTCACATCAGGTTTTTCACAGCTGTCTCTGTGTCTAACTCCAGGGTCACTGGATTCATCTCACTTGCAGCTGCACTTGTCAATACATTCAAGCACTCTAGTATATACTGCACACACACACACATATACATAAAATATAAAAATGATATTTGTTAACCATTTGTTGCATTTATTGTTATACATATGTTTGACTCTTATTTGTTTTATTAGAAATAATTTTATAACACTTGTATATTAACTTTGAGTATGTGTTATGTGAGAATGTATAGATTTCAGAAGACATGTTCTAGGGGTAGGTAGACTCTTGTTATTAAAGAGTCCTCGGGATGGACTCAGTTCATCATATTTAGTGTTAAGGAATTTAACTTCTTAGCCAAATTACTAGCCACAAATATCCTTTAAAGACATTGATTTCTTTACAAATGATTACAGGCTAAATCTATCAGTCTCTAATTTATATGTAGCCAAAACTAAACAAATAATCTTTTGAGTAATATTGGTTCTGTAGTTTAAAACACAATTTGAATAATTTTGGCTAACAGGGCAATAACATTTTAAACCAATACTTTGCAGCACAATAAACTGGATATGTTTAAAATATCCAATGTACAATTCTTCATATTCTATACATAATATATCAAAACATTTCCACATATTTTAGATATCTATTCATGTGAATTTTTGAAATAGAGGTGTGTAGATCATGAATAAATTATTCAGTACCTTCATTTGCAGGTTTTTTTTTTAACTTCACAAGTAATCATTTGTCCTCTATTTCCAGCATCCAACTAGTACTCTCCAGTTGACCTTTTGCCATTTTCTGTGTCCCACTGGCTTCTGTGCTAACATGGTGGCCAGAAAATATATAGGCACACATCCTTCAAAGAAGAATAAGTAACAAATATTAAAATTCAAGATTGGAATATAGTATAAATGTAATTTTAGAGGAAGTCAGTTTTTAGAATAAATTTGTGTAGAATTCACAAAAGCCATAGTTTTAATATAAAATCTTTTTTATTGACAATGTCATCTTCCATGAGTTTACAATGAGTAAAATGTGGATTCTAATGGAGAATGTGTTCCTTACAGGGACATTGCATCTGATCATATTTCTATGAAGACTGACATAGGAAAATGATAGCTTTTGTTAATGCTGATCCAGTTTAGACCCATTCAGTATCCCATTGTGGGATGAAAATTGATAAATATGAAAGATTTATTGTAGATGGAAACACTCAGTTGTCTTTTTGGAAATATAATTTTCTAGGACGCAGCATAATTAAAACATCTGTCTCCCATTCCACCCTTCCAGAATTTTTTAAATCTGAGACTTCAATCAGTACTGTTCAAGGAGAGCAGTCTCTGAAAAAAATCAGGTTCATGCAAATATCAGTAGTTTTACCTACCCCTTCCAAAACTATAATATAAACTGCATGTTGACATATCTATAAGCATATTTTATTTTATTCTGTTTTATTCTTTATTATTTAAATTATTTTTACACTACATGTGTTATTCCCTTCCTGGTCTGCCCCTGACTCTTCTTCATCCAATACCTCATCACTCATCTCCAAGAAGGTATTCTAATCTCTCCAAAACCCAACCCTTCTCAATACCTGAGGCCGAAAGTCTCTTGGGGATTAGGTATGTCTCTCTCATGAGGCCAGACCAGGCAGTCCTAACCTGCATATATGTTGTGGGCTTAATAACATCTGGGGAATGCTGCCTGGTTAGAGGCTCCACGTCTGAGAGACCTTGGTTGTCCAGGTTAGTTGAGAGTACTGGTCTTCCAATGGAGCCCTCCTACTCTGCTTCTTCCAACTATTCCCAGTTCATGCACAAGGGGCGCCCAGCTTCTGCCCATTGTTGGATATAATATATATGCATTTAATACAGAAAAGGAACATTTCCTCAGATAATTGGCCAATAGCTTGAAGAGAACATGGAAAAAAAAGACAGTATTTGGTCATGTATATGCTCCTACAGGAAAGCAGAAACTATGCTCCGATTTAATCTGTGCTGATTATTTATTTAGTTAGTTTTTCTGATGGATTATATGTTTTGGTAGATGGTATCTATATGCAACTTTGTCCTCAACTCTATATTCAATATGAAGTCATGGATATAACTGCCTTAAATTTTTTTATTGGACAGTAGCCCATAAAATCAAAAGGATTAAAAAAATTGTAATAATCATTTGAGAATTTTAGTTCTGTCAGAAGAATTGAAACAAGTGGATGAATGCATGATTTTATGGACAATGAATACAAAATCAATGATGAGCTACTTCTCAAGATGATTAGGGCAACCAGTGAGAGTGATTCTAAAACTAGAAAGATACTCTATAGTCCAATATTTGGGTGCATGTACCAAATTCACATTTAAGAGAATCCTGAAATATTTGTTCAGAAATATCATTTCCCATAATCTTTTGGATAGTATTTCATGCTGGTCCATTTAAAAGAATGTAGATCTTGGGTGCAAAGATGCATCCAAGCATCCTTGCACTGGATGCCAAGATGGAGAAGATCTCCACAGCAAACATGAACTTGCCTTTGGTGCGATGGTAGACAGGGAAGAAGATGACACAGACACTGTAAAACACTAGCATGTTGAAGATCAAGAATTTGTCTTTGTGGAATGTGTCAGGCATATTTTTAGCCAAGAAAACCACAGTGAAGCTTCCAAGTGCCAGGCAGGCCAAGTATCCCAGGACACAGTAGAATGTAGTAATGCAGCCCTTGTTGCACAAAATGATGTTGTGGCCATGCTGGGAGTGTTCATCTATATCAACAAAGGGAGGAGAAACTGTGAGCCAGATTTTAAACAGAATAGATTGGAATAGGAAACATATGGGAATTATGTAGTTGGGTGTCCCTGATACCAGGAAGTTTCTCAACCTTCTTCCAGGGTCTGTTGCTTTGAATGCCAGAACCACAGTGATTGTTTTGGCCAGAACTGTGGAAACAACCAAAGTGAATACAATTCCAAATGTGATTTGCTGTAAGACATAGGTGACTCTGTTAATATGGCCAATGAAGAAAAAGGAGCACATAAAACAGAAGATGAGTGACATTAATATTAGGTAGCTAAGGATTCTGTTATTGGCCTTCACAATAGGAGTATCATGGTGCTTCACAAAGACTCAAAATACCACAGCTGTGAATGCAGGGAAACAGAAGACTACTGAGGCAAGACCCATCTCCAAGGACTCTTCAAAGGTTAGAAATGTGACATCTTTCTGAATGCCATTGTTCTGTTCTATGTTGGCATACTGGTATGCTGGACAATTCACACATGGATTTATATATGATTTCCAAAGGAAAGTTTAGTTAGTGCTACTTTTAAATTTTTTTATTGAAAGGCATTTCAAGTATAATGCCATCTTTGATGCTGAAAACATAATGGGAAGGATAATGCTGAACAGCAGTGCTTTCAATTTATAGTGTTCACAAAGATTTAAGGGAAATATAATCAAGAAAATATTTCTTTGCCTATTTGACTCTTGAATATATTATTTATAATATTATCAGAAAGCAAAGATTTCCTAAGCCATTTTTTGGTTCTATGTTGATATCAATTAGACTATTTAATTCAGAGGAGATACTTTCATTACCCACAATTTGGTTGGTTATATATTATTAAAACAAAACCCTACACTCAGTGTTTTCTGAGATTATTGACAATTTGATGAATTTACTCCCTATGACACATTGAGATTCTGATTGTACTGGGATAAGATCTGTAGTAGCTACATGAGAATTTACCAGCTCAAACTCATTGCCAAATAAACATCACTAAATTGAACAGGTAAGTTGTGTATATGTGTATATATTTATAGGTTCATGTAAAATTAGAAATTGCATTATTGAATTTAAGGGATTACTGTCATAAATTACAAGAAGAAGGTGGAGAATGAGAGGAAATATTAATGTTTATGTATAGTAGAAAATATTAAATAAATAAACCCTACGAGGTTTCCTCATCTGGCAATAATTAAACATAAGTTCTGATTATTGTTCATGAGCTTCACTAATACAAGCAGTGAGGAGAAAAATCTCTCTAAGTACTTTGTACTAAAAGATTATTCATCTGGATTCCTTCTTCATTTAGAATGCTGAGCACTTTCAACCTTGCCTCATCTCCATTCTTATGAGACTCAGTGTCTCTGAATGTACTGAAAGATGAAATCAGTACAGACAAAGAGAATAAGCAATGTAAGAGATGAATCCTCGAGCAAGAGTGATAAGCCAGATGGTTTGTGTTATGCAATAGTACCCAATTCTTAAGGTGTAAACTACAACATGGTTACAATATGAACTGTGATTGTAATTGCACTTAATTTTCATGTCATTTCATAGAATGTTGATGTGCTTCATTGGTTTCTCAGAATTCTTCTCTACAACAATGTATTTCTTTAGAGCTAATATTTGATAAGTTGCCTAAGAGTTTAAGAAGTTGGACTAGCTATAAATAGAAAATTTTGCTCTACCAGAGAACCTGAGTTCAAAGACCAGCACCCATGACAAGTATCTCACAAGTGCATGTAAATGTAACTACAGTGGTATTATTTGCTTACATGTGCTCTGGTACATGTGTTATCCACTCCACATAATCCCAGCTCTTGAGAGACAGAGGCAGACAGATTTCTGAGTTCAAGGCCAGCCTGGTCTACAAAGTGAGTTCCAGGAGAGCCAGGGCTACAAATAGAAACCCTGTCATGAATATGGAATTTTGGATGTATTAATTCTTATTTGTTTTTTTGACATGTAAAACAATTTCAGTATACTTTTAAATTTAATTTTACCATAGTGTATATTGGAATGCATGACTTCAAAAGACATCTTTAAGTAGTTAGCTTGGTTCTACTACATGCATCTTGGGAATAAACTCAGATTGTATGCCTTTGCAACAAATACTTTAACTGTTGAACCATCTCACAGGCATGTCTCTTAAGAATTCTAGTTCATTATGTAGAATGAAAGACAAAATAATTGAAAATTTAACCATAAACATTTTGCATTTTTCAACACTAATAATTTTAATAATGAGTGTGATATGTAATATAATATATATTAATCTGATTGTATATTCCACATCATGGGTCATCTTTTATCCCCTACTTCCTGGATACATATTACATCTGGATTTGAACACAGCCCTAAATATTACACATTTAGCATTTTCTCATAAATTTGACAATACTTTTGTCATCTATAATGATCTTACAGAGAACATTGGCTTTGTACCTAGCAATGTCATAATCTAGTCCAGTAGATTAATATTATATTTGGTTCTTCATGGGCTCCTCTATATACACAAAGTATATAATCATATTAAAGTAAGATATATTCATGAAAATGACTAAATTAATACTCTCAAAAATTGTGACTATAATGTAATGTACATGTAGTTTTATAATATATGGATTAATTGGAAAATATTTTCCAGAATACCTCCAAATTGCAGGTTTTTTCTGAAGTATTTCTTTGTGAAATGTAATCTGACATGAATTTGCAATGAGGTAATATGGGGGCCAAGGCACAAGATAAGTTTGTTTGTCTTTGCAAGATTTTGATAATGATTTTTATATCTACAACTAGTAAATTAGAAAATGATATATTGTATATTTGCAGTTGCCTTTTAATTTACTTCATAATCCCAGTGTGGTACTAAAGGAATACATATCTGCAGAATTTATTAGAGCAGTAAATAATTACTTGTCTCATTTGAAATTTCATTTTCAGAGCAAGGGTTGCAAACAAAACAGCAGGCTGCCCTTCGCTCCTTCCAGAATCTTCTGAATCTAGGATTCCCATATGCACTGCACACAGAGGATGGCATCTGAGCACAAATTGGTCACGTGCTGATAATGCATTTTAGACTTTTTATAATGTTTTATATTAGCACATTAAGATTTCAGTAAGCTCATTTTATGCAACCAACTAATTGACATTTCACTCTGTCCAGTATTTAATGTCCATCTATGAATATTAGAAATGCATTGAAGAAATGCTGGATAGTTTCTAAATGTCTAGTAATCCAGGAAAAAAGAGCTGACATTAAACTATGTGCAAAAACTACAGATATTGCAACCTGGGGTTTTTAAATTTAATTATTTTCAATTTGGCACTAAGTGCTTTGAAGAGACATAGTCAACTTTCATTGAGATATTTTCTCACTGAACACTAGCCTTTCCACAGATCTTTGAAGCATTTTCTTAATTTATAATTGACATAAGAGTGCCCATCTCACTGTGGGCAGTTGAGCCAGTAAGTAGTGTTCTTTAAGATCTATGATTTAGGTCCAAATTCCAGATATCCACACTTCTTTTTCTAGGACTATAAGCCATATGGTAAATCACCCATTCCTCCTCACTTTGCTTATGATAAAAGTTTAATTAAATCAACAGAGTAGCAAGTTAATATTTGAAGAAATTTAAAACAGGAAAAATAAGCCACAGATAAAAATGTGACCTTGAATAAATTACCATTGCAAACATGAGAAACTCCACATGAAAAAGAGTGGAGTATGCACACAGTGGTTTAATATGTTTGCAAATGATAAACTGATGTGACCTTGAATAGGGCACTCCCTATTTCATGACGTCAAAATTCTCTCCAGTGACAGGAGATAGTGGAAAAAATGGATAAAAATTAGATTGATCAAAATTAATTAAAAATTTGAAGAATGCTTCCTATATATTTGATAATGTTGAAACAGGGCCTTAGCATGAAGTACCAGTATATTAATACTCCCCAACAACATCAGAGTTCATTTTCTCCTTTTTTCCTCATCATTTTCTTTAAATTTATGTTACCTCTTTGTAATACTTTAAAGACTATTTTGAGCTAGAGTAATGAAAATTGCAATATTGTTGTACTTTATGTCAATTTATTTTAAAATAGTGTCTCCATATCACACATGTTTGGCTTGGTCTCACAATGTAGGCTGGCAAGAAACAGACAGAGATTTTTCAGATCTCTGCCTCTAAAGTGATTGGATCAAAACTATGAACACCAAAACCTGTCTGACAGTTTTTTTTTAATTTCATGAATAATAATTTTCTCTGCATGAATTAGAGTACTGTCAATAGATTTGTGAGAAAAAATGGTATAATATCAATATGTGTTCCTTCAGTTCAATCAATTGTATTGTTTCTTTATCTCTGAATGAATGTTTTACTTAGTTAATAGCCATTTCTGAACGTTTTTGAAAATAATGTAATTCTATAGAGGTTGGTATATTACACATAAAGGATCTGCATATATTCAACTATGCTTACATCCCTGGTATAAATTCTCCCCAGTAGGAAGAGAAGAGGGAGAGGGGAAAAATAAGGGAAGAATCGGGTATAGGAGAAAATGGAGGAGCTATACAGAGGTTCAGAAAATTGAACAGAGTTGTGTAGCAGTTGGGGATGGGGAACTATGCATATCAATGAAAAAGTCTCAGATGCCAGGAAAGTAAGAGACTGCCAGGATCCCACAGGGATGACATTAGCTGAAATATCACAGAATGGGGAGTTATGGTTGATACCATATTCAGAGATTAGGCATGGTGCCCCCAGTTGAGGGATGGTGCTACCAAACCATCTCCAAAATTTTAACCAGAATTGCTCCTGTCTAAAGGAAATACAGGGACATTGTGTGCCAATCAGACTGAAGAGTAGTGCATGGAAATTTCTCTACCTGGAGATCCATCCCACATGCTGAGACCAAACTCAGATATAGTTGTGGATACCATGAGGTGCTTGCTGACAGGAGCCTGATACTGCTGTCTCTTGAGAGGCTTTGCCAGTTCCTGACCAATATAGATGTAGATGCTTGCAGCCAATCCTTGCAATGAGCCCAAGAACGACAATGGACATGTTCAGCAAAGGACTGAAGGAGTCCAATGGCCTTATCTAGCATCAATGAGAGGGGAGGCCCTTGGTCCTGTGAAGGCTTGATGCCCCAGTGTAGAAGAATGCTTGGACAGTTAAGCTGTAGTGGATATGTTGGTTGGGGAGTATGTTCATGGAATCAGGGTAAGAGGGTATGCTAGTGTGGTTTTGCAGAGGGGTAACAGAGAAAGGGGATAACATTTGAAATGTAAATAAATAAAATATGCAAATAAAGAAATTGGAAAAAAGTCACAAATAAAAAATCACAATAAAAATGGGAGTGTGTCATGGGTAGATGCAAACCTAACACAGTAGGTTCAATCTTCAACCCTACAAAAGTAATAAACAACTGTAATATAAGGGCAGGTTTAGTAGTAAGACTACATGCGAATTACTTGTATTAAGCTAAAGGCATTAATTATTTTCAGAGCCAAACTATAATCAGTTTATAATTCTTTTTTTTAATTAGAATGCTTTTTATTGATTTTTCATCATTGAGGTAAGATATTACCCAAAAAATTTGTCTAACAAAAGTAACTCCAAATATACATTAAAAGAATTTTGATAAAGTTAATTTGAAATCTGGCAATTAGGTTGTGTAGATATTATAATATTACAATCTAAAACCAGTTGAAATTAATTGTAAAACTTAAATAAAGCCAATTTATCAGTCTAGATGCAATCATGGTCCCTTGCTACAGGGACACAGCCAGATGAATGAGTAACAAACTAAAGCCTTAGAAATCAGATAATGATTTCTTTCTCAGGCAATTCCCCTGGAGTATATACTGAGTTTGTCCACTCTTTCTTTCTTTCTTTCTTTCTTTCTTTCTTTCTTTCTTTCTTTCTTTCTTTCTTTCTTTCTTTCTTTCTTTCTCTTTCTCTCTCTTTCTTTCTTTCTAATTTATTATTAGATAATTTCTTCATTTACATTTCAAGTGTTATCCCAAAAGTCTCCTATACCCCCCCCCCCCCCCCCCCCCCCCCCCCCCCCCCCCCCCCCCCCCCCCCCCCCCCCCCCGCCCTGCTCCCCTACCCTCCGACTCCCACTACTTGGCCCCAGCATTCCCCTGTACTGGGGCATATAAACATTGTTAGACCAAGGGCCATTCTTCCTCAATAATGGCCAACTAGGCCATCTTCTAATACATATGCAGCTAGAGACATGAGCTCTGGGGGTTCTGATTAGTTTATATTGTTGTTCCATCTATACGGTTGCAGACCCCTACAGTTCTTGGGTACTCTCTCTAGCTCCTACATTGGGGACCCTGTGTTCTGCCCTATAGATGATTGTGAGCATCCACTTCTGCATTTCTCAGGGACTGTCAAAGCCTCCCAGGAGACAGCTATAGCAGGGTCCTTTCAGCAATATCCTGCTGGTGTATGCAGTAGTGTCTGCATATGGTGGCTGATTATGTGGGGCAATCTCTGGATGGTCCATCCTTTTCTTTAACTCCAAACTTTGTCTCTGCACATCCTTCCATGTATATTTTAATCCCTATTATAAGGTGGAATGAGGTATCCATGCGTTGGCCATTCTTGATTTTCTTCTGTTTTGGAAATTGTATCTTGGGTATTCTTGGTTTCTGGGCTAATATCCACTTATCAGTTAGTGCATATTAAGTGACTTCTTTTGTGATTGGGTTACCTCACTCAGAATGATATCCTCCAGATACATCCAGATACATCCATTTACTCAAGAATTTCAGAAATTCATTGTTTTTAATAGCTGAGTAGTACTCCATTGTGTAAATGTACCACATTTTCTGTATCCATTCCTCTGTTGAGGGACATCTGGGTTCTTTCCAGCTTCTGGCTATTATAAATAAGGCTGCTATGAATATATTGGAGCATGTGTCCTTGTTACCAGTTGGAATATCTTCTGGGTATATGCCCAGTAGAGGTATTGCTGGATCTTTCGGTAGTACTATGTCCAGTTTTCTCAGAAAGCGCCAGACTGACTTCCGGAGTTGCAATCCCACCAGCAATGAAGGAGTGTTCCTCTTTCTCCACATCCTTGCCAGCATACACTGTCACCTGAATAATTGATCTTAGCCATTCTGACTGGTGTGAGGTGGAATCTCAGGGTTGTTTTGATTTGCATTTCTCTGATAAATAAGGATTTTGAACATTTTTTAAGGTGCTTCTCAACCATTTGGCATTCTTCAGTTGAGAATTCTTTGTTTAGCTCTGTACCCCCTTTTTAATGGGGTTATTTGAATTTCTGGAGTTCAGCTTCTTGAGCTCTTTTTAAATATTGGATATTAGCTTCCTATCAGATTTAGGATTGGTAAAAATTCTTTCCCAGTCCATTGGTGGCCTTTTGGTCCTGTTGACAGTATCTTTTGCTTTACAGAAGCTTTGCAATTTTATAAGGTCCCATTTGTCGATTTGTGATCTTACAGCACAGGCCTTTGGTGTTCTGTTTAGAAATTTTACCTCTGTGCCCATATCTTCAAGGGTTTTCCCCACTTTCTCCCCTATGAATTTCAGTGTCACTGGTTTAATGTAGAGGCCTTTGATCCACGTAGACTTGAGATTTGTACAAGGAGAAAGGAATGGATCAATTCACACTCTTCTACATGTTGACCGCCAGTTGTGCCAGCACCATTTATTGAAAATGCTCTTTTTTCCACTGGATAGTTTTAGCTCCCTTGTCGAAGATAAGGTGACCCAAGGTGTTTCATTTCTGGGTCTTCAATTCTTTTCCATTGGTCTACCTGTCTGTTGTTATACCAGTACCATGAAGTTTTTATCACAATTGCTCTGCAATATAGCTTGAGGTCAGGCATGGTGATTCCACCAAAGATTCTTTTATTGTTGAGGATAGTTGTTGCTATCCTAGGTTTTTTATTATTCCAGATGAATTTGCAAATTGCCCTTTCTATCTCAGTGAAGAATTGAGTTGGAATTTTTATGGGGATTGTGTTGAATCTGTAGATGCTTACAGCAAGATAGCCATTTTGCCTATATTAATCGTGCCAATCCATGAGCATGGGAGATCTTTCCATCTTCTGAGATCTTCTTCAATTTCTTTCTTCAGAGACTTGAAGATATTGTCATACAGATCTTTCACTTCCTTCATTAAAGTCACACCAAGGTATTTTATATTATTTCAGACTGTTGTGAAGGGTGTTGTTTCCCTAATTTCTTTCTCATGCTGTTTATCCTTTGTATAGAGAAAGGCCACTGATTTGTTTGAGTTAATTTTATATCCAGTTACTGCGCTGAAGCTGTTTATCAGTTTTAGGAATTTTCTGTTAGGATCTTTAGGGTCACTTATATATAGTATCATATCATCTGCAAATAGTGATATTTTGACTTTTTCCTTTACACTTTGTATCACCTTGATCTCCTTTCGTGGTCAAATTGCTCTGGCTAGGACTTCAAGTACTATATTAAATAGGTAGGGAGAAAGTGGGCAGCCTTGTCTAGTCCCTGATTTTAGTGGGATTGCTTCCAGCATCTCTCCATTTACTTTTATGTTGGCTACTTGTTTGCTGTATATTGCTTTTATTATGTTTAGGTATGGGCCATGAATCCCATATCTTTCCATGACTTTTATCATGAATGTGTGCTGGATTTTGTCAAATGCTTTCTCAGCATCTAAGGAGATGATCATGTGATTTTTGTCTTTGTTTATATAGTGGATTACGTTGATGGATTTCCTTACTTTAAACCATCCCTGCATCCCTGGGATGAAGCCTACTTGGTCATGATGCATGATCATTTTGATGTGTTCTTGGATTCGGTTTGCGAGGATTTTATTGAGTATTTTTGCATCAATATTCATAAAGGATAATGGTCTAAAGTTCTCTTTCTTTGTTGGATCTTTGTGTGGTTTAGATATCAGAGTAATTGTGGCTTCATATAATGAATTGGGTAGAGTACCTTCTGTTTCTATTTTTTGGAATAGTTTGAGGAGAGTTGGAAATAGGTCTTCTTTGAAGGTCTGATAGAACTCTGCACTAAACCCATCTGGTCCTGGGCTTTTTGTTTTTTTTGGTTGAGAGGCTATTAGTGACTGCTTCTATTTCTTTAGGGGAAATTAGACTGTTAAGATTGTTAATCTGATCCTGATTTAAGTTTGTTACCTGGTATCTGTCTAGGAAGTTGACCATTTCATCTAGGTTTTCTAGTTTTGTTGAGTATAGGGTTTTGTAGTAGGATCTCATGGTCTTTTGGATTTCCTTAGGTTCCCTTGTTATGTTTCCTTTTTCATTTCTGATTTCGTTACTTCGGATACTGTCCCTGTGCCCTCTAGTTAGTCTGTCTAAGGGTTTATCTATCTTTTTGATTTTCTCAAAGAGCCAGCTATTGGTTTGGTTGATTCTTTGAATAGTTCTTTTTGTTTCCACTTGGTTGATTTCCGCTCTGAGTTTGATTATTTCCTGGCATCTACTCCTCTGGGTGAATTTGCTTCCTTTCATTCGAGGGTTTCTAGGTGTTCAGTCAGACTGTTAGTATATGCTCTCTCTAGTTTCTTTTTGGAGGCACTCAGGGCTATGAGTTTTCCTCTTAGGACTACTTTCATTGTGTCCCATATGTTTGGGTATGTTGTGGCTTCATTTTCATTAAACTCTAAAAAGTCTTTAATTTCTTTCTTTATTTCTTCCTTGACCAAGTTATCATTGAGTAGAGTGTTGTTCAGTTTCCATGTGAATGTTGGCTTTCTATTATTTCTGCTGTTATTGAAAATCAGCCTTAGTCTGTCATGATCTGTTAGGATGCATGGGATAATTTCAATATTTTTGTATCTTTTGAGGCCTGTTTTGTGACCAATTATATGGTCAATTTTGGAGGAGGTACCATGAGTTGCTGAGAAGAAGGTATATCCTTTGGTTTTAGGATAAAATATTCTATAGATATCTGTTAAATCCATTTGTTTCATAATTTCTCTTAGTGTCCATGTGTCTCTGTTTAGTTTCTGTTTCCAGATCTGTTCATTGGTGAGAGTGGGGTATTGAAGTCTCCCACTATTATTGTGTGAGGTGCAATGTGTGCTTTGAGCTTACTAAAGTTTCTTTAATGAATGTGGCTGCCCTTACATTTGGAACATAGATATTTAGAATTGAGAGTTAGATTTTGCCTTTGATGAGTATGAAGTGCCCCTCCTTGTCTTTTTGATAACTTTGCTTTGGAAGTCAATTTTATTCGATATTAGAATGGCTACTACTGCCTGTTTCTTTGAGCCACTTGCTTGGAAAATTGTTTTCCAGGCTTATACTCTGAGGTAGTGTCTGTCTTTGTCTCTGAGGTGTGTTTCCTGTAAGCAGGAAAATGTTGGGTCTTGTTTGTGTAGCCAGTCTGTTAGTCTATGTCTTTTTATTAGGGAATTGAGTCCATTGATGTTAATAGAAATCAAAAAAAAGTTAGTGTTATTTCCTGTCATTTTTGATGTTAAAGATGGGAGTCTGTTCTTGTGGCTGTCTTCCTTTAGTTTTGTTAAAGGATTACTTTTTTATTTTTTCTAGGGTGTAGTTTCCTTCTTTGAGTTGGTGTTTTCCCCTTATTATCCTTTGAAGGGCTGGATTCATGGAAAGATATTGTGTGAATTTAGTTTTGTCATGGAAAACTTTGGTTTCTCCATCTATGGTAATTGGCAGTTTTGCTGGGTATAGTAGCCTGGGCTGGCATTTCTGTTCTCTTAGTGTCTGCATAACATCAGTCCATGATCTTCTGGCTTTCATAGTCTCTGGTGAGAAATCTGGAGTGATTCTAATAGGCTTGCCATTATATGTTACTTGACCTTTTTCCAGTACTTCTTTCAATATTCTGTCTTTATTTAGTGCATTTGTTGTTCTGATTATTATGTGTCAGGAGGAATTTCTTTTCTTTTCCAGTCTGTTTGGAGATCTGTAGGCTTCTTATATGTTCATGGCATCTCTTTCTTTAGGTATGGGAAGTTTTCTTCTATGATTTTGTTGAACATATTTGCTGGGCCTTTAAGTTGAGAATCTTCATTCTCATCTACTCCTATTATCCATAGGTTTGGTCTTCTCATTTTGTCCTGGATTTCTTGGATGTTTTGAGTTAGGATCTTTTTGCATTTTGCATTTTCTTTGATTGTTGTGTCCATGATCTCTATGGAATCTTCTGCACCTGAGATTCTCTCTTCCATCTCTTGTATTCTGTTGCTGATGCTCATATCTATGGTTCCTGATTTCTTTCTTAGTGTTTCTATCTCCAACGTTGTCTCTCTTTGGGTTTTCTTCAGTGTTTATACTTCCATTTTTAGATCTTGAATGATTTTCTTCAATTCTCTTACCTGTTTGGATGTGTTTTCCTGTAGTTCTTTTTTTTTTTTCTCTTTATTAGATATTTTCTTCATTTACATTTCACATGTTATCCAGAAATTTTCCCTTACCCTCCCGCGTCCCCGCGCTGCTCCCCTACCCACCCCCTCCCATGTAATGGCCCTGGCATTCCCCTGTTCTGGGGCATATAGAGTCTGTATGACCAAAGGGCCTCTCCTCCCAATGATGGCCAACTAGGCCATCTTCTTCCATATATGCAGCTAGAGACATGAGCGCAGGGGGAACTAGTTAGTTCATGTTATTCTTCCACCTAGAGGGTTGAAGAC
>LR749539.1:219370-267674 GCA_902729485.2 Mus minutoides
CTTTAGGAGATATAGGGCTGTTTAGGTCATTAATCTGATCCTGGTTTAACTTTGGAACTTGGTATCTGTCTAGAAAGTTATCCATTTCATCCAGATTTTCCAGTTTTTTTGAATATAACCTTTTGTAGAAGGATCTGATGGTGTTTTGAATTTCCTCAGGATCTGTTGTCATGTCTCCCTTTTCCTTTCTGATTTTGTTAATTTGTATGCTATCCCTGTGCCCTCTAGTTAGTCTGGCCAAGGGTTTGTTGATGATGTCCATTGTTCTTGGTTTCTGTTAGTGAGCTTCTTACATTTGCCTTTCGCCATCTGGAGATTTCTGATGTTAATGTCCAAGCTGTCAATGGTTTGAGCTTGATCCTCCTGTGATTCTGTTATCCTCTGACAGCACTTCTGGTAGACTCAATCCCCATAGAGATCCAGTGATCAGAGCACTCTCTGAAGGCAAGCTCTTCTCATGCAAGTCCAGTGTCTAGCAGACTGGAGCTCTAATCCACTTCCTGAGTTCAAGGGTTAGAACTCGCTCAGCAGGCTACCTCTCTTCTGTAAACCCGAGGTGATCCCAATGTCCCTTAATCCAGAGGTCATCCTAATGTTCTGGGGTGTGGAGAGCACACAAATGGCCCTAGCCGCCTCTGCTGGGCTCAGAGGGAAGATGGCAGGTGTGGTCCTGGCTGGAAGAGGTCCCAACTTCGGGTTGGGTGGAGTTCCTCTGTTCCTGTTGTTGCTGAAACCAGACCCTCCGCCGTTCTCAAAGCCCACACTGTGCACCATTAACCTGTAACCCCGAGGTGATCCTAATGTCCTGGGTTATGGAGAGTGCACAAGTGACTCTAGCAGCCTCTGAACATAATGGCCTCCGCTGGGCTCAGAGCGCAAATGGCTGGGGTGGTCCTGGCTGGAAGAAGTCCCAGCCTCCGGTTGGGTGGAGTTCCTCTGTTCCTGCTGCTACTGAAACCGGACCCTCCGTGGTTTTCAAAGCCCACACTGCACACCACTCACCCGTAATCCCGAGGTGATCCTAATGTCCTGGGGTGTGGACAGTGCACAAGGGAACCCTAGCGGCCTCTGCTGGGCTCAGAGGGATGATGGCGGCAGGGGTGGTCCTGGCTGGAAGAGGTCCCAGCCTCTGGTTCTTAGAGACATGTTACCTTATACTATTATATTCAGATCACTGCCATGCTTATTCAAAATCGTTAACCTAATTTTACATCATGAATAACCTATAAAATATTAATTTTACAACTATTTTATTTAAACATGAATCCTAATATATTCATTGCCTCTTTTAAGGTAGAGGTTTGTAACAAAACTGAAGATCACCTTTTCTTAGAGCACAACTCTATTAAAATACGACCTGGTAAAGAAATAGGTTGATAGGAAAGAAAAATCCAAGCATAAAGCACTGCTTAAGATGTCCTGATAATTACTGTGGGATGCTTCAGGTAGTGAAAGCTCAGATTAAGGGCTCTGAATGCCTGGTAAAAGAATGTATGTCAAAAGATAATTCTCCATTACTACATTGCTTGGAATATGTCACGCATTGATATTTTAAATGTGATAAATACAACTCAAAAATGAATATTGATAATAAATACTAGGGTTTTTAGTTTGTTTTTAACCTCCATTAAAAAGCATTCCAGTTGAAAGTTAGGAATATGATTGCAAAATTTTCTTTAAAAGCCTATTCAAGGCACAAAGGTAAAAATAATAAATTTCTATATATGTAATCATGTTATTTACTTACTGTTACTTCATATAAAATAATAAAATGCCGGGAGTGGTGGCGCACGCCTTTAATCCTAGCACTTGGGAGGCAGAGGCAGGCGGATTTCTGAGTTCGAGGCCAGCCTGGTATACAGAGTGAGTTCCAGGACAGCTAAGGCTATACAGAGAAACCCTGTCTCGAAAAAAACCAAAAAAAATAATAATAATAATAATAAAATACATTGTGATAAATGATGTTTTATATATCCATGCAGTTTGTCTCACGGACACATGTGAGGTGTATCTAACTTTCATTTATGTTCAAGTAGTGATTCCTTAAATATGTTCTAAGTAGACCAACTCCAAAAAATAATGGACTGAAAGAACAGAGAGCTGACTAAACTACAAAGTAAGAAAAAGAATGAGCAATCCAGGAGAATCAGCAGTTGTGGAGGAATATTAACTCTGATATGTTTACAAACTAAACAGAATGGGTCTCATCCCAGACCTCAAGATATCCTGTATACAATGCATGGAATATTCAAGTGGAAGCAATGTGTTGGTCTCATTTGGGAACAAATATTAATGTGATTTTATTTTCACACTTTTGCTCCCAAGGCCTGAGGACATTCAGGATAAGTAAATTAATTTCCAGCTAGGGCAACAGGGCATTTCTTGGTCATAAACAATTGCCCATTGATCATTGCATTTGGGAATTATGTTAAGGTTAAAAGTGATAAAAGGAGATAACAACAATATTTGACTACTGGGTTTTTGTGTTTGGGCTGGCATTGAAAAAGAAGGACTATTTCAGGGATTTTATGTTGAAATCCCATTGACATATAACATCACTATGTCCAAGGAATTACTTTTGAAGTTCAATATTAACAGTTTATAGGAGCTTGTTATTATACTTATGTAGTGCACATGCGGAATAAATCATTGGCATCAATTATTCCAGATGTTCTGATTGTAGAATTTACAGTTTGAATTATAGTTTCCAAAATATTCTTAGTACTAAAACGGGAATAAATATCACTATCACTAACTTAGGCTTCACTCACTACTATTCATATGAGGTATACGGTAGAATTTTGTGGTCTTTTCACCTAGTTTCATTTCATATGCCTAGTTACCATAATATGTTATGAAAATTTTGTCATATTATGATGGCTTATTTTTTGTTTATTCTTGTTTTATTTTATTATTCTCCCATAGAATCCTATTATTATCTAATGAGAGTCAGAAAGTGGATCTGATTGAAAAGGCAAATAAGAGTATTAACGATGATGTATTTGCAAGTAAAACTGAGAATTTGTTTCATCCCAACAGAAAGAAGAAAAACTGTAATTATAATGTTATGTGAGAATAACAAGCTATTTTCAATAAAAAAATCCCAATTTCAAAAAAATAATCTTGTTATCAGAGAATGATCTTTCTATTACGTGCTATGTTCCCTTGGTAGGTGTTTTATCAAGAATTATTCCATTTTATATCCATCAAATTTATTGTTCTTGAATTTCCTTTATCACTCTTACCATACATTATAATGATTTCCTTAAATTTTTGATAAAGATAAGTTGTCCTCTTATATGTGAATTAGTCTCCCAGCTTCCTGAAGTAACTAAAGAATGTCTTAAAAAATGAACCAGCCTTGTCCTTGATTTCATTTAGAGAATGTTAATACAAATAGTCAACTATAACTAACCATTTTTGTGGCTTTTGTCTGGTTGCTGTTAGTGCTGTATTTGAGGCATGTTAATAGATTTTTTTCTTTGTTTATACATCTATTGAACATCTGTTCATCTTACTTAAAAATGTGAAGGGGTTCTTCAAATTTATTAAAAAGTTGTGTTTCTGTAAATAGGAATTTCTATAATTGTGTTCATTAGTAAACATGGTAAGTGTCCTATTATTATATGGAAAAAATTTTTGGAGGATATAATGTCTAGGGTTAGCTATTATGACTCTTTTAGTGTTTTCTAACTGTAACATTAGTCTCTTTCTTTTCAACACTTTTTCCTAAGGTTTAAGGTAAATGAGATTACTGTGTAATAACAGCAATCATATTAAGAAAATTTTGTTTAATTTAAAGGAAAGAATATGAAATTATGGTAAAGAACAGTTTTGTATTCGTTAAATTTCAAAAAATGGTTCTGATATGACAATGGTATATTTTATGCATGTTTGAATCTTAAAAATTGTCAAAAATGAAAAAAGAAACATAATACAGGAGGCTAGAAACTGGTTCCTGAAGTGACAAAATTTTTCATTTCAACATGTCACCCTGTATCCACTTGAGAGTGTTTCCTGTTGTGTATTGTAAATCAGTAAGTTAGTACACACTCACCTTTCTACTTTCTGTAGCCAATTCAATTATGTCCCCATACTAGTGAAAGCATTGTCCATGTAGACAATATGGGTTTATCTTTCCTAACTTCACTTTAATCCCAAGGTATTTTGAGAGATTCCTACAGTGAAAAATGTCATAGTCTTCCTACAGCATTACTTTCTGTTTCATAATCACTTTGCCCCCAAGAGAATTAGTGAAGTGGGTCTTTCTCAGAAAGGAGTTTACCTAAAATACAAGCATTGCACTATAATGTATATACCATTCCTTCAAATTATATTATTTATTATGATTACATAGTAAAGGCATCTATATATAAGGAATGAAAGAGAGATTTCCAACAAAAACAATTGGATAAATAAAATTATTATAACATTGCAAGAATGTTCAATGTTGTAAGGGGTGTGCTGACATCCAGGTGCTCTCTTTAAAACCACAAATTTTCATTGGTAATCTGTAACTTCTTTTATGTTATTTACAATAGTCACATTTATATTAGTCACTAGATTTTTCTTTTTCTTTAGGAAAAATGTTCATAAAGTTATCTATTTTGGAAATTATTTCTTATTTCATTAAGTGTGGGTATCTGAGAGACCCTAAGCAGCTCTGTGATTGAAGACACCAAACATCATCCAATAAAGAAACTCTACCTTCAAGCAGTGAGAACTGGCTCCTTTCCCATTATCTAATGAATGATTATCAACCTGTTGCATATTCATCTCATGGAGAACATGGGCCACTGCATACACAGCATTGTATATATTTTGACTATCATCACTAAAGGTTATGTCAAACTTCTGTTGTAGTAGCCATTCCAATGAGGCATTTGACCACTACAACTGTCAAGTTATTGTAAGAATTTAGTATAAGGGAGTTTCCTCTTATCCCAGCTTTCTTTTTGTCCCAGAAGTGTGGGTATTTTTTTACATTATTTTCAATGAATTATGGGAAGACTTTTACTGCTTTGTTTATTTTTGTCTTGCTCCAATACTCATAACAATTTTGATCTTACATGAGTTTGAAAGGTTTCTGTATATTCTATTACTATTGATACTCAGTAGTTATACATGCTAGACTGATAATATAAGTGGTTTTTCAAATTTCATGTATATTCAGAGAATGGTTTTATGACTGTGCACGTGGTGATTTGGGAGAATAATCCATGCATAACAAAAAAGAATTTTATTCTTTTGTTATTATTTGTAATCTTCTTTAGATATTTGTTTGGTCATTTGGTTTGAAAATATCTGTTACATGCATTTTTTCCATTTACTTATTATTTCCTTTTGTTTTTTATTTATCCTATTGTTTAGAATAATGTACTGAAGTCTCGCACTACCAAAGTATCAAGGTCAATGTGTTACTTAATCTTTAGTTGTTTTTCTTTTAGAAAAGTGGTACCGTTGTGTTTGTTGCAAACAAAATATATATCAAAGCAATTTGATGTACATGTAGTATCCTTCTTTAACACTTAGGATTTATTTTTATTAAAGTCCATTTTTTTAAGTTCTTTTTTTTCTCTCTTTATTAGATATTTTCTTCATTTACATTTCACATGTTATCCAGAAATTTTCCCTTACCCTCCCGCGTCCCCGCCCTGCTCCCCTACCCACCCCCTCCCACGTAATGGCCCTGGCGTTCCCCTGTTCTGGGGCATATAGAGTCTGTATGACCAAGGGGCCTCTCCTCCCAATGATGGTCAACTAGGCCATTTTGCTACCTATTGGAATGGCTTCAGCAGCTTGTTCCTTAGGTCCATTTGTGTCTAATTTTTCCAGTTGTTTATTGTGAGATAATATATATCATTGATGTTGAGGTATATTACTTGTAAGCAGCAGAAGGATGGATTACAAGAAGAAAGGCAATTGAAAATATCCAACATCACTACATAATAAAATGACTGAAGCAATTAGAGATATATGGGAATTACCTAAACATGATGATTATATTTTGCATCAAGTACATAGGCAACATTAATAATTTTGACATTGTTTAATAGAGTACTGATTTTTCCTTCATATTTTCAAGTTATGGGGCATTACATCAATATGACTGGTGCATTTAGTATAAAATATAAAACAAAGTTCAGATACAATGTGAATCTAACCACACTTTGGGAAAGCATAGGTAAACAGGGACTAAATAATATATTGAACATGAAAATTTTGGGGAAAAGTCTTACAAAAGATTCCAGTATGTGAGGCAATACGTGTAACTGTATGTCATAGTTTATTCACAGCTCTATTGGATTTTCTGGAAGTAAAGGTGAGTGAGCATACCACATAGGTAATTTTCTGCAAAGTTTTTTATTTTATGATTACTTATAATATGCATGATGCCATGAATCTTGATGCATTTCAAAAATGTGTAAAGAAAGTATATCATATAATTTAGCTAGTTTAATTTAAAAAATATGAATATTCATTATTTTCATTTAATCTGCATTCTTAGAATTTTAACACTGTAATTTAATCAACATCCATGCTTAAATAGAAATATTTAGAAAAAAACTCACAAACCAAACATAAATATTTAAGTGAATAGACCTTATATAATACAGAAATGGTTGAAAATTGGAGAAATTAAACAAATAAGATTTCTGGGTCCACTGTTCTAGTAGTCATATTACAATTTTGCTGACAGACATGAAAGATTTACATATGCATAAAAACTTTTCTCCAACCTACAAGAATTATATGATTTTGTTAACATGAATTGAGAATAGAAGAGGAGGTCATCATTTCAAATTAAAGACTGACTGAAGAAATTCAACATTTTTGAGTCTGGATGTAACAGAGTTTGTTGTCAGTAAGGGTGTGTGTGTGTGTGTGTGTGTGTGTGTGTGTGTGTGTGTGTGTGTGCATATATATGTGTTTGAACATCTTTGCACTAAGAAAGTAGGAGATGTATTATTTGAAAACTGGAAAGCTATGAAAGAGTTTGGAATGGGTGTATCACGTGAAGCTGGTTGTAAGAAAATATGGATGAAAGCATCATTTTTGAGTTGGAAATTAAATATGCACACAGAATGTCATGAAGGAGAAGGAGGTTGACTGACCTGAGGAATGAGTCACTAGCAAGATGGGCAACAGATAGTGGTGATGAAGGTGCAGATGTCAGAACAGTGCATGCTACATTTGTGTCAATGTCCCATAAGGACACCCAAAATAATGTATGCTATTAAAAAAAAAAGAATTAATAACCACCTAAACATGGGTACTAAATCTGGACTCCTGGAAATTTCATTTTCACTCTTTTTTTTCTTTTTTTATTTAATTATAATTCAAATGTTATCCTCCTTTCCAATTTCCAAACCCTTTTTATTTTCATTCCCCCTCACCTCTGCTTCTATGAGGGGGCTCCCCCACCTATCCACCCACTCCTGCTTAACTGCCCAAGTGTTCTCCTATGGTGGGACAATGATCCTTCACAGAACCAAAGACCTCTCCTCCTACTGATGCCAGATAAAACCATCCTTTGCTACAAATGCAGCTGGAGCAAGTAGGTCCTCCCTTTGTACTCTCTGGCTGGTAGTTTAGTTCATGGTAGTTCCGGGGTGTCTCCTTGATTAATATTATTGTTCTTCCTAAGGAGTTGCAAATCCCTTCAGCTTCTTCAGTCCTTCCTCTAACTCATCCATTGGGGTCCCCATGCTAAGTCTGATGGTTGGCTCCATTAATCCACATCTGTATTTGTCAGGCTCTGGCAGAATCTCTGAGGGGTCAGATAAATCATGCTCCTGTCAGCAAGTACATTTTGGAATCAGCAACAGTGTCTGGGTTTGCTGGCTGAATAAAAGATGGATCCCATTGAGGGGCAGTCCAAAATGGTCTTTCCTGTAGTCTCTGCTCTAATCTTTGTTCCTGTACTTCCATTAGACAGGAAAAATTCTATATTAAAACTTTTGACATGGGTGGGTGGCCGCATCCCTCACTCTTGAAAGACATCTTTACTCTGTATACTTATGAAAGACTTCTCCATTGACATTCTTCTAGATTCAAGGCTCAGCACTCTAGGACAGCTTACTGTGAAAACATTGACTTTTAAGTGTATATCCATATCCAGTGGCAAACATTAAACTTGTTTCTGTCATTAAAACACACAGGGCATATCATCACCCCCTGTGCTGCCTATTTATGCTCTGATTCTTTCAGTCCAAATTCACTCAGAGAGATTCATGGGTATACAATCATCAGTAAACTATCCAATATTCACTATTGATTCTAGAATGCATACAAGTATATATAGGTAGAAAGATTTTATGAGAAAATATTACACATTAGAAAACAGTGTTGCTTTGCAGTCACTAATTACCTTTAAGATACTAAGAAGATATTTTTAAAGAAGACTATCTCACAGCCACTACTGCAATGAAAAATAAGCAAAATCAATGTAGGAAAACAAAGATAATGTAAAACAGATGGGTCAATACAAGTTATAAATCAAAAATAATGTGGTGCAGGGAGGAAGATCATAATTTGAAACTCAAATATTAAGATTATTTTAATATTAGTATTGGATTTTTAAAGGTAGAGTCCAGCGACTAAACTGACCAAAGAGTACACAACTGCAACACATGGTTCCAACTGGATATATTGCAGAGTACTGCCTTATATCACATTACTGGAAGCATAACACCTTGGTCCTATGGAGGCTTGATTACCCAGGTTTTGGAATGTTAGGGTCCTGAGGAGTAGTGGATGGGCAGGTGGGGGAGCACCTTCATAGAGGAAGAGGGAGGGATAAGGGGAAGGAGGTGTTGTACAGGAAAAGTTGGGAAGGAGGATAAAATTTGAAACATAAATAATTAAAATAACCAATAGGAAGAAAGAAAGAAAGAAAGAAAGAAAGAAAGAAAGAAAGAAAGAAAGAAAGAAAGAAAGAAAGAAAGAAAAGGAAGCCCACAGCATGTTCTTCTCTCTAGATCTTTTTGAATCTTTATCATGTAAGTTAACTGTGGATGTGTGAAGAACTGCATAATTTTGGATGTATAGAGATTAAGTATATTTCTGACTTAGTCTGTTCATTGTTTCTCAAGACAATGGTAGTACAGGTCTTGTTTAAATAATCTGTTGTATGATTTAAAAAAAATAATCTGTGTCACTCGTGTGACATAGTCCACACTCTACATTGCCTGTGAATCTCATTGACTATAAACTATAAAGTTGTGAATCTCATTGACTATAAAGTTTTAAGTGTACTGCCTATTCTTCACTTTAAGAAACTGCCTATTCTTGACTTGGATTCTGTAATACAATGTTCTGTGTGTCCCCATTAGTTCTGATTATACTTTACTAGATGTCTTGTGGTGAATCTTCTGATACAATACACTGACATCATTTCTAATTGTATTCACATAATCACCTTTAAAAAAATTTCCAATGACCAAATTTGAACTATAGGGCTTCCTTCCAGGTATTCACAAACAAGTGTGATATCAGGGAGCCTGAGAATGAATTATCTTCTGTAGTTACCTACCTATGTTTATTACATTGTCTGTTGACATCAGTTGCACAGCCCCAGGGTAGAGATTCTTTAAGAATTCCTCCAGGGTCCAGGAGCAATCTGAAAAGAAAAAAAAAAAAAAACCAGAAATGTAAATATACAAGAAACCTCTCCTTTGACTAGAGAAATAAAAGTAGGCAGAAATGTGAAGTGCTGGTATGCATGGCACTACACAATCCACATTGCCTATGTTTAAGGCAGGACAAATATGTTCATTTTGATGGAAGTCTTTTTCTTTCTCAACATTCCACTTCTCATGGCAAATTACATTGATCCCACGTGCTTTTGGAGAATAAACCTGAATGAAATCAATGATAAAGATTTGCAATTATCTTGTTCCTTCATCCTTGGAGCAGTTCAGATACCTAGAGAGAAAGATTACTTCAACCAGACTCTGAATTTCCTGTAAGTGCATTTGTATTTTCCATGTAAATGACATCTAGACTGTTTCTTGTGTGGTCTGATGATGAATATTAGGCAAACCCTTGAGTATTCTGTACTGTTGCTAAATCTGAACACAAAGAAACAACTTTATTTCTTTTTCTGAATTAATCCTAGTTTCTTTCTCATTTTAATTAATCCAGTGAATGTTTTGTTTTTCTTTAACTTAGGTGGCCTCTTACTTAAAAACTGGAAGCTGAGAAATAAAGACTATCTACATTGATTTTTCACATAAAGCCCTCCTATTAATAGTTTGTATTAAACTCTAGACAGTGATGACTTATTGAATTTGATCCCATAATATTTCATTATGTTTTATTCCAAGTACATGCCAATATATTGTTATAAACTCTGCTGACAGTACTTCCAGCAGTGTGTTGCTCCTAGAGCTTATGCTCATTCCAGTAATATTCATGGCACATATAGTTGTCAAGAACTTTACATATATACAAACTTACCGTCTCAAATTCATTGTATGTGGTCACTTGCCTTCTAAAGCTCCTTCCAGTTTGGAAGGAGAAGACTTTTAGAATTAGAAATACACATTCCATATGAATGTCTGGATGGACATTTTTGTATGTATATGAGCAAGGAATATTTAGGTCATTAGAGGGCAAGATATCCAAGTGTTTTAAAATATAAAATCCAAAAGCACTGTGGCTTTGTGTTTTACACTATTCATGTACAGTTCTGTACTCTCCCTTTGGATTAAAAGATATGTGGAATATATGGAACCCAATGATATGTTTACATTCCTTGAATAGTGATGCTATCAATAACACTGGTGGCTGCTTATGTCCCTTTTCACTCTCATGCGTGACATCTGTGATGTGGGATATTAGAGCATTTGAGAACAGTTATACAGGAGTTTTCTCTTAGTTTATTGTTCTTTATTTAAGAAACATGTCATCTCTTTTCATGTCTAAGTTTGTCAAACTCTGATCCTTTTATAAAATTTTTATCTTATGGATATCTATTCAGAAATTTTAGTAAATATAGGTGAACAAGTTAGTAATATGATACAATACCCATTTTTGTGGATTGCTGATAGATTTTTTAAAATACATCTTAAACACCTAAGCTACACAGACACCTTAAGTAACTTATGTTTTCTAAATTTTAGTTGTAGGAAGTAGTCTGAACATTAAACAAGATCTGTTCTCTAATTTCTTTTATATATTGGTAAAATCATTAATTTTGAATTTTTATATGTGATAATAAACAATATTTTTAAATGGCATATTTTATAGAATATAGAATGAAAAAACCACATAGCTACAGTTTTTGAAGAAAACTATTTTTCATTTATTTCAAAATTAATCATTAAATATAAAGGTGTAGCTTTAATGTTCATTAATCAGATTATATGAACTGATAAGAATGATACAGGAGAGAATATGCTTTACATAAACATAAACACAAACACAATATAATATAATATTATTCTCTTGCCACTGTCTTTGGCATCGTTTCTTTATGAAAAAATGAACATATTCTATACAATTTAAACCAAAATATCTTCTATTTAATAAGCTTGTAATACTGTCACATACAAACTGCCATCAGCAGTTTTCTTATTTTCTTAGTTCTCAGTAGGAAGCTAGTGTTGTATTAGTGTTACTGGAAAGGTTATCAAGAGTGTTTCCTAGAAATTAAATTATAATGATAACAAGTACCAGCTTGGCAGTGGTGATACAAGCCTTTAATCCCAGCATTTGGGAAGCAGATGCAGGTGGATTTCTGAGTTCGTGGCCAGCCTGGTCTACAGTGTGAGTTCTAGGACAGCCAGGTGTATACAGATAAACCCTGTCTTCAAAAACCAAAACCAAAATAAAAAAATAAATGAATAAATGAACGAATAAATAATAAATAAATATGAAGTACCCAAAACGAATATATCACATTTCTTTGTAACTATAAACTTGGCAAATGTGTATACTTTCACATTTGAAGTGAGGATAGTGTACAGCAAAGTATCTGATAAAACACTTGGGCGTATTGCCCGCTTATGACCTAAAAAATCCTTGCACATATACATACAAACATATGCATAGACATGTATCTTTCACCAAATGCATGTTTGATGTTTGAATTTACTTAAATTAAATCTTTATAAAAGATCTTCTTTCAACAAAAATTAAAAGAAAAAATAACAAAATGAGGATAGATATGAGGAGACATTCTAAGACTATTAGCCACTAATTATAAGTGATTGTTACTACTGGAACCAAATGTTGCTGCAGAAAGACTATTATGTACTGATAAATCATATTTTCAATACCTGAACTAATTCAGTTAATTGCACAAGAAATATCATAAACTCAAAGGGTCTCATAACACATATATTACTATATTGCTAAATAATTTCAAAATGAAGACATGATCAGAATTACAGTTTTGTCAATATCTGTGGTTTTCTCTTTACCTTCTGATCAAGCACTAAAAGCAGAGATGGGAATGCTCACTGTGGATGAGATCAATACCATATCTTATTTATGGGAGAAATACTCCCATGAACTTTTAAAGTGTTTGCTATTTTCCAGGTTCTCTTGTCAATCCAATCTCACAACAAAAGCCATTTGTTTACATTTTAGAGGTCTGATGAAGACAATGCCAGTCTAGCATAGTGCTTCTATTGAGTACAAATGGTCATGTATAATCATCTGTCCATAATAAACACTGTACTCTTTTACAGAAAAACAACTAAAAATCACAAATATGCTTTGACATTGGCATTTGCAATGGATGAAATCAACAGGAATCCTGATCTTTTACCAAATATGTCTTTGATTATAAAATATAATTTTGGGCATTGTGATGGGAAAACTATGACAAACACACCCTATCTTCCTCATCAGAAAACATATAAGCCTATTCCTAATTATTTCTGTAATGAAGATACTACATGTCCATTTCTGCTTACAGGACCCTATTCAAGAAAATCTTGGGAATTTCGGATATACATGGATATCTTCTTATCTCCACGTGTGAGTTATAATAGGCTAGAAATTCTTCAAGTCATGTGTCTTTGAGGAAAATTGATAGATATTAAGAAAGTTAATGGATGAGCTTGGACTTATGCTTATGTCCATCTATGTAGTTTCAGGGTACTTACAATTTAGAGACATGATAGGTCTTCTGCTATGGGCCACCTCCAGAAGTTGACAGATTCCAGAAAGAAGGAATAGAGGAAGAAATAAAGAATTGAGTCTGGCATAGTGGTAGAGAGAATATTGCAGCCTTCACTGGCTGGCAGTCAGAGTGTTTCTTTATCTAAATCTCAGTAAGCAGAGAAAAATTCATGTTGTTCCAAAACATAGAACATATTTTTTTGCTCCATGTGTTATCTTCATTTTTGTCATAAGTTTAGATTATCATTGGTAAACTGTACAATAACAGAGTTAGGGTGGTGTATGCAGTCATCAATGATGAACTGTGATGGAACAGATTTATATATTACATACATTTCCTCTATAAACCATCTTGCAATTATCTGGAGTATTTTTGTGCAAAGATATGGCAGACCATTCTTAGCCTGGGCACTTGTGACATTGCAGTGGCACTGGAGTCGATGAATACCTCCAATCCAGTCTGTAGAGTTAGCCATTTTAGTACCAGTGAATATGTGACCAACCACTAAGGGTCATAGGGCTAATTTTCATACATACTGCTTAATTATTATAAGTCATTTTTAATAGTATAAAGGTTATGTCATTACATTTATGGAACATATTGCTATGTATTATCTTGTTTTTCTATTGTTTCTTCATCATAAGTTACAAGAGTAGACCTTCACAAGTGAACACTTCTAAAAAGGAGGGGTTATCATGTTCCAATACTTTTTCTTTCATATTTTTCAACATGATTATTATTTTATCATTATAAGGCACTTTGTATGCAGGAGATAACTTGATTATGTCTAATTTTGCTTCTGTATATTTTCCTCAAGAGATATAACTTATGAGTCCTATATATTTGCCACAATATTAACAGTGTATTTAGTAGGATTTTTTTAAATCTAATCTTCTGCTAACACGTTTACACTGCCAAACCTTAATACATTTTTAAATTTATGTTCTTATGATTATCTGTTTCCTGAGGAAGTGCAAAGGAAGATATTCCTATAGTATTTTGGAGCCTTGTACTAAGAAGGAGTTCTCTGGAATCTATGTGAGTCACAACCTCTAGTGTACAAAGGATACATTCAAATAGGGCAAAATAATATTTTTCTAAAACCTAAAGCAGTATTATGTATAGGACTTTTCTGTTAAATATTATAAGTATTTCTGAATTAAGGAATAAATGCCTTTTAAAAGATATATGTCAAACATCCCCAATTTGAAAATATATTAAAATCCCACCAACATTGAAAGCACATATATCAGGACTAAAGGAGAAAGACAAAATGCCGTATATAATAACATGCAAATATGTTTTGTTACAACTTTGTCAAATAGCTATGCTTTCTGTTCTTATTATAAGTGGTTGTGCCAGGCTTGCACATTTGATCATTTGATTCAGAGATGTGAGGAGAAGTCACATGTAATCAACTCTTTGCAGGTAAACATGATTATTGCTTTTATTTTAGTGCAATAATCCCATGCTGCTCTATGTGTTATAGTTCCTTCAGATTACCTATGGACCTTACCATTCCCTGTTCAGTGATGATGAACAATATCCCTATCTCTATCAGATGGGCTCAAAGGACACATCTCTAGCATTGGCAATGGTCTCCTTCATACTTTACTTCCACTGGAAATGGGTTGGCCTTGTTATCCCTGATGATGATCAAGGCAAACAATTTCTCTCAGAGTTGAAAAAAGAGAGCAAAAACAAGGAAATTTGCTTTGCCTTTGTGAACATGTTAACAGTCCCTGAGGGTTCGTTATATCAAAAAACTGAAATTTACTACAACCAAATTGTGATGTCATCCACAAATGTTATTATCATTTATGGGGATGAACCTAGTATTATTGGATTGACCTTCAGAATGTGGGAATGTACGGTTATACAGAGAATATGGGTCACCACAGTACAGCTGAATTTCCCTACCAGTAAGAAAGACTTAACTCATGGCACATTCTATGGAACTTTTACTTTTCTACCCCACCATGGTGAGATTTCTGGCTTTAAAAATTTTGTGCAGACATCATGCCATCTCAAAAGCACAGATTTATATCTAGCAATGCCAGAGTGGAAGTACTTTAACTGTGAAGCCTCAGCATGTAACTGTAAATTCCTGATGAATTATTCATCAAATGCCTCATTGGAATGGCTAATGGAACAGAAGTTTGACATAACCTTTAGTGATCGTAGCCAAAACATATACAATGCTGTGTATGCCATGGCTCATGCACTCCATGAGATGAATCTGCAACAGGTTGATAATCAGGCGATAGATAATGGGAAAGAAGCCAGTTCTCAATGCTTGAAGGTAGAATTTCTTTTATTGGATGATATTTTAGTGTCTTCAATTACATACCTGTTTAGGGTCTCTTGTGTCTACACTAATGAAATAGGAAATATTTTCTAAAATAGTTAAGTTTCTGACCATTTTTTCCTAAAGAAAATGAAAATCTAGTGACTATCATTAATGTGATTGGTAAAAGAAGTCACAGATTATCAATGAAAATTTGTGATATTATTAGAGAGCACCTCAATGTCAGCACAACCCTTCTAATATTGAACATTTTTGGAATATTATGATAGTTTCATTTATCTTATTGCATTTTTTGCATTTCTTTCATTTATTAAATATAGTTGACTTTCCTATGAAATCAGAATATATATTATGATTTGAATGAATGATATATACAGTATAATGCAATGCTTTTCTTTTAGGTAAATTCTTTTCTGAGAAAGATCCACTTCACTAATCCTCTTGGGGACAAAGTGATTATGAAACATAGAGTAATACTGCAGGAAGATTATGACATTTTTCACTTTGGGAATATTTCAAAACACCTAGGTATTAAGGTGAAGTTAGGAAAGTTCAGCTCATATTTTCCACATGGACAACATTTACACTTATATGGAGACATGATTAAATTGGCCACAAGAAGTAGAAAGGTGAGTGTGTCCTAACTTACTGATTTACAATACACAACACTAAACACGCTCAAGTAGATACACGGTAACATGTTAAGAGGAAAAATTTTGTTAAGTCAGGATCCAATTTCTAGGCTGATGTGTTATGTTTCTTTTTCTCATTTTTGACATTTTAACAATTATTTGAAGATTGAAACATGCATAAAATACACCTTTGTTATATCAGAATCATTTTCTGCAATTTAATAAATACAAATCTTTATTCACCACTATTTGATATTCTTTCCTTTAAATTAACTCAAAATTTTCTTCATATTGTTGCTGTTATTACATAGTATTCTACCCCCTTACCTTATAACTCTGGAACAGATGTTGATAGGAGAGAGACTAATGTTACAGCTATGAAACACTAAGAGTCATAATTGTTAACTCTTTTCATTATACCCAAATGTGTTTTCCCAAATAATAATAGGAAAATTACCAGATTGACTAATGAGCACAATTACATAAATTTATATTCATAGAAACATATTTTTAATAAATTGGAAGAAGCCCTTCACACTTTAAGTAAGATGAACAGAAGTTCAAGATATCAAATAGACAGCACTAGAACAACAGACAAAGAAATAGCTATAAACACATCTCAAATACAGCAATAATAGCAACCAGACAAAAGCATCAAATAATTTTCCATTATAATTGAACATTTTTTAACTTTCTCTAAGTGAAATGGAACACAACAAGGCTGATTTATTTTTTTTAAGAAATTCCTTAGTTGTCTGCAGAGAGTAGGGACACAAATTCATATACTGTAGGAAAACTTTTCTTTATAATAAAATTGAGGAAAACATTATAATATGTTATATGAGAGACAAAGGAAGTTCAATAATAATATCTTTGATGGATATGTATGAATAGTTCTTGACAAAAACACCTACAACAGAAAGATCATTCTGTCAGAAAAGAGATAACTTTTTTTTTGAAATTGGGATTTTTTTTATTTATTGAAAATAGCTCGTTATTTTCACATAATATAATCTAAATACAGATTCCATTCCTTATTTTGGGATGTGGCCAATTCTCAGTTTTACTGGCAATTATGATCATAGTTAATACTCCTATTTGCCGTACACACAAAGTCCCACTTTCTAACAGATCCTATTCTAACAGATCCACTTTCTGTCTCTCATTAGAACATAATAGGATTCTCTGGGAGGGTAATAAAATAAAAAAAAAAGATTAAAGAAAAACTAAGACATCATAATAAGACAAAATTTTCATAACACACTATGGTAACTACACATATGAAATAGAACTAGGTGAAATGACCAGAAAAGCCTACTTCATATCGTGTATATTGAATAGTAGTGATTGAAGCATGGGGTAGTGATAGACAATTGAGTGATAGATTTCCACCTTTTAGTACTTAGAATATTTATTTTTGAACCTATAATTCAAAGTGTAAGTTCTATAATCAGAATATCTAGAAGTATTGAAGCCAATTATTTGTTCAACATGTGAATGTCAATAAGTATAATTAGAAACTCCTATAAACTGTAATTATTGAATTGCAAAAGGATTTCCTGGGACAAAATGATGTTATATGTCAATGGGAATTCTATATAAAAAATCTGAAAAAGAGTGTCCTTTCAAATTTCAGCCCAAACACAAAACTCTGGTAGTCAATACTGTTGGAATCTTCTTTTATTACTAATTAACCATAACAAAATTTCCAAATGCAAAGAAATTTTTGTGAGCAAATTTTTGTAATCCAGAAAAGTTCTGCTGCTCTAGCAGAAAATTAATCTTATGTAAAGTGAATGTCCTCAAGCATTGGGAGCATAAGTGTGAAGATTAAAGCACATTGACACGTGTGCCCAAATTAAACCAACTCATTGCTTCCACTTGACTATTCCATATATTGTAGGCAGGACTTCTTGAGGTTTCTGGGATCAAACCAATTCTCAGTTTTCCTTGCAAACGTATCAGAATTAATAATCCTACATGAGTGCTTATACTTCTGGATTGCACATTCTTTTCCTACTTGGGACTCTTGTCAACTCTCTATTCATTCAGTTAGAAAATGAGTATTTTTTGGACTTGGGCTACTTATAACATATTTAAGGAATCAGTCTTTGACCATAAATGAGAATTAGATACTCCTCATATGTGTTCATGTGTCACACATGGACATATAAAGCATCATTTTCACAGTATACTTTAATATTTTATATGAAGAAACAGTAAGTAAATAGTAAGATTATATATAGAGAAATTTATTATTTCTGCCTTTGTGCCTTGAATAGGTTCTGATATGTAGTGGGTTTTATAGAAAATTTTGCAATCATATTCCTAACATTCAACTGGAATACTTTTTACTGGAGGCTAGAAACAAACAAACAAAAAAACAAAAAAACCCTAGTATTTATTATCAGGGTTCATTTTTGAGTTTATATCCTACCTCTTTCATTATTTCTCACATTTAAAACATCAGTGCATGACCTACTCCAGGCAATGTAGTAATGCAGAATTATCTTTTGACATACTTTCTTTTTCCAGGCATTCAGAGCCCTTAATCTGAGCTTTTACTGCCTGAAGCATCCCAAAGTTTTTATCAGGCCATCTTAAGCACTGCTTTATGCTTGGATTTTCTCTACCAGGTCATATTTTATTAGAGGTATGCTTTAAGAAAAGGTGATCTTTAGTTTTGTTATAAATGTCTACCTTAATTGTGAGCAAATGGACACATTAATATTTGGCTTTAAATAATATAGTTGTAAAATTGGTATTTTATAGCTATATTAATGATGTAAAATTAGGTTAACAATTTTGAATAAGCATGTCAGTGGTCTGAATATAAAATATAAAAATAAGTAACATGTGTATAAATAATATAAACTGATTATCATTTGGCTCTTAAAAAATTAATCCAATGCCTTTAGCTTATACAAGTAATACACATGCAGCCTTACTACTAAATGTGCCCTTATATTACTGTTCTCTATTACTTTTTAGGGTTGAAGACTGAACCTACTGTGTTATGCTAGCAGCTATCCATGAGATATACTCCCATTTTTATTGTGATTTTTGTATTTGTTACTTCTTTTCAATTTCTTAATTTGGATATTTTATTTATTTACATTTCAAATGTTATCCTCTTTCCCCGTTTTCTCCTGCAAAACCACACTATACAATCCTCCCTTACCCTGCTTCTATGAGAGTGCTTCCCCACCCTCCTACCCATTCCAGCTTTACTGCCCAAGTATTTCTCTACACTAGGGCATCAAGACTTCATAGCCCAAGGGCCTTCCCTTTCATGGATGCAAGATAAGGCCCCTTAAACTCCTTCAGACCTTCCCCTAACACCTCCATTGGGGTCCTTGTGCTCATTCTGAATGGTTGACTGCAAGCATCCCCATCTGTGTTGGTGAGGAACAGGCAGAGTCTCTCAGGAGATAGCTGTATCAGGCTCCTGTCAGAAATCACTTCTTGGTATCCACAACAGTGTATGGAGTTGGTTTCTGCATGTGTGATGTATCTTCAGGTGGGGCTGTCTCTGTGTGACCTTCCCTTCAGTCTCTGCTCTATTCATTGTCCCTGTATTTCTTTTATATAGGAGCAATTCTGGGTTAAAATTTTGGAGATGGTTGTGTAGTCCCATCCTTCAATTGAGGCACCATGTCTAATCTCTGGATATGGTCTCCATATGTTCTCCCTTACCATTCTGGGAGTATTTCAGCTAATGTCCTTCCTGTGGGGTTCTAGGTGTCTCTTGCTTTCCTGGCATCCAGGACATTCTGGTTGCTACCCACAGTTCCCCTTACCCAATTGCTACACAACTCTGTTGAATTTCCTGATCCTCTGTAGAGCTCCTCCATCTTCTCCCATACCCGATTCTTTCCTTATTTTTCCCCTCTCCCTCTTCTTTTCCACCCAGGTAGAATTTTTACCAGGGATTCAAGCATAGTTTGACATATAAGATCCATTAAGTGTAATACAACACACAATATAGAATTATATTATTTTCCAGAAAAGTTCAGAAATGACTCTTAACCAAGTCCAACATTAAAGAAAAGAAAACAAATGACAGAACAGAAGAAACACATATTGATATTCGAACATTTTCTTTCCCCAAAATATTGACAGTACTATAATACATGAAGATAAAATTAACCATAAAATTCAGAAATAATGTCAGGTTGCTTTGTAGTTCATGTTTTTATCAAAGAAATTTAGAGGCAGAGATCTTAAAATCTCTGCTGATTTCTTGCAAGTGTACCTTATATTGTGAGTCCAAACTAACTATGTGTGGTATGGAGACACTACCTTAAAATAAATTAACATAAAGTATAAAAGTATGCCCATTTTCTTTACTCTAACTCAAAATAGTCTTTAAAATATTACAAAGGGTTAACATAAATTTAAAGTAAATAATGAGGGGGAAAAAAGGAGAAAATGTACTCTGATCTTGATTTGGAGTATTAATCTACTGGTACTTCATGGTAAGGCCCTGTTTCAATAACATTAAAAACATAGGAGAAATTCTTCAAATCTTCAATTAACTTTAAATAATCTAATTTTTATCCAGCTTTTCCCAGTATTTCCATCCACGGAGAGCATTTTGACTTCATGAAACACTCCACATTCAAGGTCACTATAGATTAGTTTATCTTTTCCAACCTATTAAACCACTGTCTGAATACTCCACTCTTTTTAATGTACACTTTCTCATGTTTGCAATGGTAATTTATTCAAGGTCATATTTGTTATCTGTGACTTATAGACATATTTTTCTGTTTCAAAATTTTCAAATACTAACTTGTATCTCTGTTACTTTCATAAAACTTTGATAATAAGCCAAGTGAGGCGGAAGGGGTAATTTTCCATATGGCTTATTGTCATAGAAGGACAAGTATGGAAACTGGAACTAATGGATAGATCTTAAAAGAACACTGCTTACTGGCTCAACTGCCCACAGTGAGATGGGCACAGCTATGTCATTTACCAATTAAGAAAATGCTTCAAAGATCTGAGGAAAGGCTAGTGTTGTCTGAGAAAATATCTCAAAGTTTCCTCTGTCTGTTCACAGCACTTAGTGCAGAATTGAAAACAATTAATGAAAAACATCAGGTTGCAATATCTGTAGTTTTTGCACACAGATCAATATGACCTCTTTTGCCTGAATTACTAGACACTCAGAAATTATCCAAAATTTCTTCAATGCATTTCCAATATTCATAGCTGGCCATTAAACACTGGACAGAGTGAAATGTCAATCAGTCGGAGTGCATAAAATGAACTTATTAAAATCTTAATGTACTAATTTAAAATGTAACAGAAATGTATAAAACTCATTATCAGCATGTGTCTAATTTTTTTCTCAGATGCCATCCTCTGTGTGCAGTACAGATTGTAGTCCTGGATTCAGAAGATTCTGGAAGGAGGGGGTGACAGCTTGCTGTTTTGTTTGCATCCCTTGCCCTGAAAATGAAATTTCAAATGAGACAAGTGAGTTTTTGCTGCTCTGATAAATCCTGCAGATATGTATTCTTCTTGTACCATACTTGGATAAAAAAGTCAACTAAAAGGCAACTGCAAATATAAAATACATCACATTTCTAATTTACTAGTTGTAGATATAAAAATCATTAACAAATTTTGCAAAAACACAGAAACATACCTTGTGCCTTGACCCCCATGTTGACTCATTGCAAATTCATGGTAGATTACATTTCACAAAGAAATAGTTCAGAAAATATAACTGCAATTTGAAAGTATTCTGGACAAGATATTCCAAATAATCAATCTGTTGTAAAAAATCCATATACATTAGATTATAGTCACATTTTGAGTGTATTAATTTACTCTTATTTTATGAATATATCTGATATAAATATGATTATGTACTTTATGTACAGATAGGAGCCCTGAAGTAGCAAATATAACATCTATTCTACTGGACTAGATCATGAGACACTAGATAAAAAACCCATTTTCACTGTATGATTAATATAGAAGACAAAAGTATTTGCAAATTTATGAGAAAATGCTAATTATGTAACATTTAGAGGGCCATATTCAAAGCCACATATAATATGAATCCAGGAAGTAGCTTATAACAGTTGACCCATGACATGCAATATACAAGGAGATTCATATTTATTATATTACATATCATACTTGTTATTAAAATAATTATTTAGGGTTGGCAAAATGCAACAAGTTTATGGTTAGCTTTCAAATTATTTTGACTTTTATTCTACAAAAGGAATGGTTCAACAGTTCAATCATTTGTTGCTAAGACTTACAATCTGAGTATATTCTCATGATGCATGTACTAGAATCAATCAACCTATTCAGAAGATGTCTTTTGAAGTCATACATACATGCCAAGATATACTACACTGAAAATAAATTTAAAAGTATACTGAAATTGTTTTAAATGTCAAAAAACAAATAAAATAAACACATAAAAATTTCATCTAAAAATCCATTTAATATTTTTATTACTTTAATTAGTTTACACATGTACAGATGCACATATGAGCAAATAATAGCCCCTGTAGTTACATTTACATGCATTAGGAGATACCTGTCATGGGTGCTGGAATTTGAAATCAGGTTTTCTGGTAGAACAAAATATTCTATTTATAGCTAATCCAACTTCTTAGGCTCATAGGCAACTTATCAAATAATAGCTCTAAAGAAATACATTGTTGTAGAAAAGAATGCTGAAAACCAAGAAAGCCCATTAACTTTTTCTGAAAGGACATGAAAATTAAGTATAATTACAAATACAGTTGATACTGTTACTATCTTGGTGATTAATACTTAAGAATGGGGTACTAGTACTTAAGACAATCCATCTGGGCTACCACTCTTGCTTGAGGATTCCTCTGATATATTGCTTATTCTATTTGTCTGTACTGATTTCATGCCTGAATACATTCACAGACACTGAGTTTCATAAAAATGGAGATGAGGCAAGGATGAAACTGCTCTGCACTCCAAATGAAGTAGGAATTAAAGTGAAGGACCTTTTTGTATAAAGTATTTAGAGAGGATTTTTTCCTTCAGTGCTAATATTAGTGCATATCATAAACAATAATATATTTTGTTTAATTATTGTCATATGAGGAAACATCTTAGGGCGTATTTCTTTAATATTTTCTACTTTTCAAACATAAACATTATATTTCCTTTCATTCTCCACTTTCTTCTTATAACGTACGACAGGAATCACTTAAATAAATAAAGCAATACCTACTGTTACAAGAACACATACATAAAAATATATACGAATTTACACAGCCTACATGTTCAATGTAGTGTTGTTTCTATGTCAATGAGTTTGAGCTAGTGAATTCTTGTGTAGCTATTAAAGATCTTGTCCCAATAGAAGTCAGATTTGCACCTGCCATAGAGAGTAAATTTATCAAATAGTCAATGATCTCAGAAAACAGTCAGTGTAGGGTTTTGTATTTATAAAATATACCCAAACTCATTGTGGTTTATAAATTTAAATAATATACTTGATATCAACATAGAACCAAAAAATGCCTTCTGAAATTTTTGCTTTCTGGTAATTTTTAAATGATACAATCAAGAATTAAATAGACAAAGAAATAATTGCTTGGTTTTTTTTCCCTTAAAACTTTATAAACACTATGAATTGAATGCAACTCTGTTCAGCAATATCCTTCACATTACATTCTCAGCATCAGAGGCAGCATTACAAGCCTACTTTCAACATTCTTACTTGAAATACCTTTCAATAAAAATTTTTAAATGCAGCACTAACTAAAATTTCTTTGGATATCAGATATGGATGGATGTGTGAATTGTCCTGAATATCAGTATGCCAACACAAAACAAAACAAATGCATTCAGAAAAGTATAACCTTTCTAGGCTATGAAGACCCCTTGGGGATGGCTCTTGCCTCAATGGCCTTCAGTTTCTCTGCATTCACAGCTTTGGTACTTTGTGTCTTTGTGAAGCACCATGACACTCCTATTGTGAAGGCCAATAACAGAATCCTCAGCTACCTATTATTGATATCACTCATGTCCTGTTTTCTGTGCTCCTTTTTCTTCATTGGCCAACCTAACAGAGCCACCTGTGTCTTACAGCAAATCACATTTGGAATTGTATTCACTGTGGCTGTTTCCACAGTTCTGGCCAAAACAATCACTGTGGTTCTGGCTTTCAAAGTCACAGACCCTGGAAGAAGGTTGAGAAACTTCCTGGTATCAGGGACACCCAACTACATTATTCCCATATGTTCCCTATCCCAATGTATTCTGTGTGCAATCTGGTTAGCAGTTTCTCCTCCCTTTGTAGATATAGATGAACACTCCCAGCGTGGCCACATCATCATTGTGTGCAACAAGGGCTCAGTTACTGCTTTCTACTGTGTCCTGGGATACTTGGGCAGCCTGGCACTTGGAAGCTTCACTGTGGCTTTCTTGGCCAAGAATCTGCCTGACACATTCAATGAAGCCAAGTTCTTGACCTTCAGCATGCTAGTGTTCTGCAGTGTCTGGGTCACCTTCCTCCCTGTTTACCATAGCACCAAGGGCAAGGTCATGGTTGCCATGGAGATCTTCTCCATCTTGGCATCCAGTGCAGGGATGCTTGGATGCATCTTTGTACCCAAGATCTACATCATTATACTGAGACCGGAGTTAAATACTATCCAAAAGATTAGGGATAAAGCATATTTCTGATCAAAAATTTCAGGAATTCTGTTAAAGGTAAAGTTGGCACATACCCACCAAATATCGGGATATAGTACATGTATCTAATTTTAGAATCAATCTCCCTATTTGTTCTAGTGATGTCGAGAATTGTCATATGTACCGATTTCACATACACTGTCTGTAAAATCATGCACTCAATCACTTGCTTCATTTCTTCTGACACAACTAAAATTCTGAAATTTTTATTAAAATTGGATTCATCATTTTGTTTTCATGGGGTTTTCTTCCCTGCTTTATTTCTTCCAATAAATTTGTTAAGGCAATTGAATCCATGATGTTTTATAGAAAATGAGAGCCAGGACAGAGAGAGCTACATATAGAAACCATCTACAAACTCAACCAATCCATCAGAGAAACAAACTAAATAATCAACAAAAATGAAATCAGAACATATTTTCTGACTTCCAGTAGGAAAACATACATGCCAGAATACTGCCCTTTTTTTCAGCTGCTCTTCAAGCTGTTGGCCAATAGTCTAAGAGGGAAATATTCCTTTTCTGTCTTCAAATACAAATACATTATAGCAAACAATGGACAGAAGCTGGCAGCCCCTGTGGTTGAATTAGAAATAGTTTCAAAAATCAGAGGATGAACATGACCCAGTGGTCTCAACTAACTTGGACAACCAAGTTCTCTGTGAAATGGAGCCTCTAGGCAGACAGCATACGCCAGATGATATGAAGCACCAACACATATAAAGCATAAGACTGCCTTGTATGGCCTCAGTGAGAGAAGACAGACACACCAAAGCCCTGAAAGATTTGTGGCCCCAGGAATTTGGAATGGTTGGGGGTTGGGGAGGTAGGTATATCCTCTTGGAGATATTGAGGAGGTATTGGATGAAGAGTCATGAGGAAGACCAGGACGGGAATAACTAGTAACTGTAAAAATATATTAAAGAATAAAAAATGAAACAGAATGAAACAAAATAAGCTTATAGTTATGTCAACATGCAATTTATATTGTAGTTATGGAAGTAATAGGTAAAAAAAAAACTGATATTTTCATGAACCTAATTTTTTTCAAAGCCTGCACTCCGTTTGCAGTTCTGTTTGACATCCTGGACTCAGAAAAATATGGAAGGATGGAATGGGAGAGAAATGTTTTAATTATGCTGCTTCCTAGAATATGACACTCCAAAAAGACAACATCCATTAATTCTCATCACATAATGGGATGCTGAATGGGTCTGAAATGCATTAGCATTAACAAAAGTTATCATTTCTCTAAGTCAGTCTTAATATAAATATGATCATTAACAATGTCCCTTTAAGAAACTAATTCTTAATTAGCATCTACAATTTACTCATTGAAAATCCATGGAAGATGGCATTGTCACAAAGAAAGAGTTGATATTAAAATTACAGTTTAAAGGAATTCGACACAAATTTATTCTAATAATTAATCTCCCATAAAATTACATTATATTATATGTCCATCTTGAATTTTAATTATAGTTAGTTATTCTTTTTTACATTTAAGTATGAGTCCCTATAAGTTTTCTGGTCAGCATGTGAGTGAAGGATCCAGTGGAAATAGAAAATGGCAAAAGGTCAACTGGAGAGTACTAGTTGGATGCTAGACTCAAGATTTTAGATGTCTGTTAGTTTAATGAAGAGGGCAAATGATTACATTAAAAAAAAACTGCTAAGAACGATACTGAAGACTTTATTCATGATCTAGACACCCCCATTTCAAAAATTCACATGAATTAATATCTAAACTTTTGTGGATAATTTTTGATAAACGTTGTATAGAATATAAGGAATCTTATATCTGATATTTTTAAACACAGCCAGGTTATTGTGCTGCAATATAGTGGGTTAAAATGTTAGAGAAGTGTTAGCCACAATTATTCATATTGTGTTGTAAACTACAAACGCAATGTTACTCAAAAGATTATTTGTTTAGGTCTGGCTACATATAAATGGGAGACTGATAGATTTAGCCTGTTATCACTTTTAAGAAAATTAGTGTCTTTAAAGGACATTTGTGGCCAGTAAGAGGGCTAAGGAGTTAAGTCCCTTAACACTAAATATGATGAACTGAGTCCATCCCCAGAACTATTTAATAACATGAGACAGCCTAACCCTAAAGGGTGGTTTATGATATCCATACATTCTCACATAACACACACACAATGTTATTATATAAGTGTTATAAAATTATTTCTAATAAAACATATAAGAAGCAAACATATTTAGAACAATAAATACAACAAAATTTTAACACAATTATTTTTAATATTTTACTCATATATATGTCTGTGCAGTAGGTATATGAATGCTTGTATGTATTCACAAGTGTAGATGAAAGTGAGAAGCATCCAGTGACCCTGAAGTTAAACACAGAGTCAACTGTGAAAAACCTGATGTAGGTAGAGGAACAGAAATTAGATCTCAGATATTCAGCATGGGGAGCACATTCTCTGCACAGTTGACCCAAATGCCCAGGCTATTAAAAACTTTAATAAATGCTTTCCATAAGTGCATTTTTCTTTTTTTCTTAGAATTTTTTAAAATTTACATTCCAAATGCTATCCTGAAAGTCCCCTATACCCCCCAAAACCCCTGCTCCCCAAACCACCCACTCCATCTTCCTGGCCCTGGCATTCCCCTATACTGGGGCATATGATCTTTGCAAGACCAAGGGCCTCTTCCACTGATGGCCAACTAGGCCATCCTCTACATATGCAATTAGAGACATAGGAGGGTCAAGAATATGAACTAACCAGCACCCCATAAATGCATTTTATAGATAAAAATAAATAAAACCCTGGAAGCACATCATCACTCTCAGCAAATATTCCAAGATTCAGTGCAATTACAATAACATTTCTCTTTTTATCTTTTTAAACATTTTGCCAATTTTTTTTTATGATCCAGATTTTATCCCCCTTCTGGTCCAGCCTCTGACTGTTCCAAATCGCATACATCCTCTCAGTCTCAAGGAATATATCCTCACCCTACTCCACCCTGCACTTTACTAGATCTTTCCAATTACTGGAGCCTCCACTCCCGTGAGTGTTACATACATCTTCTCTGACTGAATCAGATTCTCCAATCCTCTGCTGTATATGTGTTAGCGGCCTCATATAAGTTGGTGTATGCTTCCTGGTTGATGTCCCAGTGTTTGAGAGATCTCAGGATTTCAGGTTAGTTGAGACTGCTAGTCCTCCTACAGGGTCGCTCTCCTACTTAGCCAGCCTTTTCCAACTTTTACCCAATTCAACCACAGAGCTCAGCAGCTTCTGTCCACTGGTTGTGTGCAAGTATCTGTATCTGACTCTTTCAGCTGCTTGTTGTTTAGAACAATTCTTAAACTAGTTACAGTGGGGATTACATTTAATGAATGGGGGAAGATTGCTGAGCACATACATTGTGTTTTACCATTCTTGTTAGATTGTTGTTGGTTTTTCTTGACATGCTATTTCATCAATATCATATTCACTATACTACACTAAAGTGTAGATCTCATAGAGATGGCAATTTGTGAATGAGAAGTAAATAACTGATCCTAAAGCCAATAGAATCAAGATGTAAGCTTTTCTTTTTGTGTTTTGTTTGTTGGAAATGTAGGGTTTTCTAATGCAAGAAATGAGTGGGTGCTTAAAAGGGGGAACAAAATACCCATGGAAGGAGTTACAGAGACTAAGTTCAGAGCAGATACTGGAGGAATGATCATCCAGAGACTGCCCCACTTGGGGATCTATCCGATAAACAACCACCAAACCCAGACACTATGGCAGATGCCAAAAGATCCTGCTGATAGGAGCCTGATCTACCTGTCTCCTGAGGGCCTCTGCTAGTTCTTGGCAAATATAAAAGTGGATTCTCACAATCATCCATTGTACAGAGCAGAAGTTCTTCAATGAAAGAGCTATAGAACGTACCAAGGACCTAAAGGGGTTTTAAGCCCCATAGGAGAAACATTAATATGAACTGTCCAGTACCCTTAGAGTTCCTTGTAACTAACCACCAATCAAAGAAAACACATAGTGGAACTTGTGGCTCTAGCTGTATATGTAGCAGAGGACGGCCTGGTCATTCTTCACTGGGAGGAGAGGCCCAAGCTCCTGTGAATGTTTTATGCTCCAGTCAGTATAGGGAATGCCAGGACTGACAATGGGTGTGTGTGGGTTGGGAAGCAGGAGGAAGAGGAAGGGAATAAATGATTTTTGGAGGAGAAACTAGGAAAGGGGATTACATTTGAAATGTAAATAAAGAAAATATCTAATAAAAAAAAGGAGACAATGGGTGGATGGGAAGGGGGAGCACCTGCGTGGAGGCTGCAGGAGGGGGATGGTCTGGAATGGGTTTTGGACAGGAAACCTGGTAGTTGGATAACATTTGAAATGTAAATAAACAAAACAAAAAAAAAGAAAAAAAAGAGAAAAAAGTAACAGACCTTTCTCTATTTATTGACCTTTCTCTATTATTTACTGCTACTTATTAAAAAGACTCAAGGGTTTAGTGTCCCTACAGTCAGATGAGGATGCAACTGAGTACATATTATTTCAGTCTTTCAGTTTTCAAAGGCTAATATTATAATTTTACAACATTCATCTATCACATTTATATTCCCCATGCACACATATAAAACACAACTCCCAAAGTAATTTTTATTATGTTTACATGTGCACACACACACACACACACACACACACACACACACACACACACATACACACATTCAGATTCCATTTAGTATTTCTTTGTTCATCAGTGTTTTAGGGCAGGAGATTTCAGTCTATAAAACAAGTGGGGATGGGGAAATTCAGGTGGAGACAGGGGAATGGGAGGAAGTATGGGATGTGGAACAGTCAGACGGGCGACTGAAGGGTGAACAAAGGGGTCTGCAACCCTAGAAGAGGAGCAACAACATGAACTAATCAGAAACCCCACAACTCGTGTCTCTAGCAGCATATGTAGCAGAAGATGGCCTAGTCGGCCATCATTGGGAGAAGAGGCCCCTTGGTACTGCAAACTTTATATGCCTCAATACAGGGGAACGCCAGGGCCAAGAAGTGGGAGTGGGTGGGCAGGGGAGCAGGAAGGGGGCAGGGGGGAGGGAATTTTTGGGATAGCAGTTGACATGTAAATCAAGAAAATATCTAATAAAAAATGAAAAAAAATTTAGTGGTCAGACCCAGCTTTAGGCTCTAGACATCTGGGCACCCTTCCTGCCTGAGGAGAGATCTCCTCCTGGGAGGGCTTTCCCTGCCGGAACTTGTGATAGAGCTATCTTGGGTCCCAGTTCGCTCAGACACCAGTCTGTGCAGGTTAGCTTGTGGACCTCAAGGGTGAGTGAGCAAACTGCTGAGCAACACAGCATCTGGACAGACCCAGCTTTGGGCTTTAGACATCTGGGCACCCTCCCCGCCTAAGGAGAGGTCTCCACCTGGGAGAGCTTTCCCTGCCAGAACTTGTGAGAGAGCCATCTTGGGTCCCAGGTCACTCAGAGACCAGTCTGCACAGGTCAGCTTACAGACTGCAAACAGTGACTGATCAGACCTCAGAAGGAACACAGCTTCTGGGACAGGCCCAGTTTGGGGCACTAGGCATATGGGCACCTTTCCTGCCTGAGAAGAGGTGTCCATCTGGGAGGGATTTGCCTGCCAGAGCTTGGGAGGGAGCGAACCTGGGTCCTGGGTCCCTCAGTGACCAGTCTGCTCAGGTCAGCTATCAGACTGCAAAGGGTCCCACAGAGACCAGTCTGTGTAGGTGAAAGTGCGGACTGCAGAAACAACACAGCTTCTGGGACAGACCCAGTTTCAGGCTCCAAATATCTGGGCACCTTCCCAGCCTGAGGAGAGGTGTCTGCCCAGGAGGGTTTGCCTGTCTGAGCTAGTGAGGTAGCCAACTTGCGTCCTGGATGCCTCAGAGACAAGTCTGTGCAGGTGAGTGTGCAGACCACAGAGGCAACACATCTTCTAGGACAGGCCCTATATAGGGCCTTCAACTTTATGCAAGAGGCAGGTCTGAACACCAAAACTCCATGCACCTTCCCTGCAAGAGGAGAGCTCACCTGCAGAGACTACTCTGACCACTGAGACTCAGGGGAGAGCTGGGTTCCCAGGACTGCTGACAGAGGCCAACAGAATCACAGGAGGAACAAGCTCCAACCAGAGATAACTATAACAACCAACTCCAGAGATTACCAGATGGCGAAAGGCAAACGTAAGAATCTTAATAACGGAAACGAAGACCACTCACCTTCATCAGAACCCAGCACTCCCACCTCAGCCAGTCTTGGATTCCACAACACACCTGAAAAGTAAGACTCATATTTAAAATCATATCTCATCGTGCTGGTAGAGGACATTAAGAAGGACATTAATAACTCACTTAAAGAAATACAGGAGAACACAGCTGAAAAGGTAAAAGTCCTTAAAGAGGAATCACAAAAATCCCTTAAAGAACTACAGGAAACACAACCAATCAGGTAATGGAATTGAACAAAACCATCCCGGACCTAAAAAGAGAAATAGAAATAATAAAGAAAACCCAAAGTGAGACAACGCTGGAGATAGAAACACTAGGAAAGAAATCAGGAACCATAGATGTGAGCATCAGCAACAGAATACAAGAGATGGAAGAGAGAATCTCAGGTGCAGAAGATTCCATAGAGAACATAGGCATAACAATCAAAGAAAATGCAAAATGCAAAAAGATCCTAACTCAAAACATCCAGGAAATCCAGGACACAATGAGAAGACCAAACCTAGGGATAGTAGGAGTAAATGAAAAAGAAGATTTTCAACTTAAAGGGCCAGCAAATATCTTCAACAAAATAATAGAAGAAAACTTCTCAAACCTAAAGAAAGAGATGCCCATGAACATTCACGAAGCCTACAGAACTCCAAATAGACTAGACCAGAAAAGAAATTCCTCCCAACACATAATAATCAGGACAACAAATGCACTAAATAAAGATAGAATATTGAAAGCAGTAAGGGAAAAAGGTCAAGTAACATATAAAGGCAGGCCTATTAGAATTACACGAGACTTCTCACCTGATACTATGAAAGCCAGAAAATCCTGGACTGATGTTATACAGACCCTAAGAGAACACAAATGCCAACCCAGGTTACTATATCCAGCAAAACTCTCAATGACTATAGATGGAGAAATCAAAGTATTCCATGATAAAACCAAATTCACACAATATCTTTCCACGAATCAAGCCCTTGAAAGGATAATAAAGGGAAACCACCAAAACAAGGATGGAAACTACACCCTAGAGAAAACTAAAAAGTAATCTTTCAACAATCCTAAAAGAAGACATCCCCACGAACAGAATCCTAACTTTAACAACAAAAATAACAGGAAGCAACAACTACTTTACTTTAATTTCTCTTAACATCAATGGACTCAATTCTCCAATAAAAAGACATAGACTAATAGACTGGCTACACAAGCAGGAACCAATGTTTTGCTGCTTACAGGAAATGCACCTTAGGGAAAAAGACAGACACTACCTTAGGGTGAAAGGCTGGAAAACAATTTTCCAAGCAAATGGTCCAAAGAAAAAAGTTGGAGTATTCTTCTAATATCAGATAAAATTGACATTGTCTCCTGTACTGACTAGGTCAAGGCTATTCCTCACTATATATTCTATTAGATTTAGTGTATCTTGTTTTACCTTGAGGTCTATCATTCATTAGTGCTTCATTTGTGTGCAGGTTGATAAAGATGTATTTATTTTTATTTTTATACATGAAGACATCCAGTAGATCACCATGATTTGCTGAAGATGATCTGCCTTTTCCATTGTATGGTTTGGCTTCTTTGTGAAAATTAAAGGTCGGTAGTTATTTCAGTTTGTTTCTATATCTTCATTTTGATTTATCAATCAACTTGTCTGTATGTAAAACAATACTCAAATTTTCATTACTGTTTCCTTGTTGTTTCACTATCTGTAAAGAATTATGTTGGAATTTTGATGTTTCTTTGGACCCATAGATTGCTTTTAGTAAAATGATCATTATCACTATGATAATCCTGATCCATGATAATAGGAGATTTTTCTATCTTCTGATATCTTCTTCAATTTTTTTTTCAGAGATTGGAAGTTCTTGTCAGAGAGGTCTTTTTCATTCTTGTGTTAGTTACATAAAGATAGTTTATATTATTTGAAGTTACTACAATGTGCATTATCTCCATAATGACTTTCTTGGCCCAATTATTGTTTGTTCTTTCTAATTTGTATCCCCTCAATCTCCTTTAGTTTTTTTATTGTTCTAGCTATAACTTCAAGTACTATAGAAATAGGGAAAGAGTGGAAAGCCTTGTCTTGTACCCAACTTTAATGGAATTATTTTGAAGTTTCTCTCCATTTTATTTGATGTTGGCAATTGGCTTGCTGTATATTGCCTACTCTGTTTATATTTATATATACTGCCTATATTTATATTTAAATATATGCACCATATCCCTAATCTCGCCAAGATTTTAAAACAAAGGGGTGGTATATTTTGTCAAAGGCTTTTTCAGCATCTAATGAAGAGTTCATGTGTGTGTGTGTATGTGTTTGTGCCTTTCAGTTCCTTTGTGTAGTAGATTATATTGATGAATTTCATACATTGAACTACTCCTGCATCACTGGGAGAAATACTATTTGATCACGGAGGAGATGTCTTTGATGTGTTCTTAGATTCAGTTTGGAAGTATTTTATTGAGTAGTTTGGCATCAATGTATAAAGAAAATTTATCATAAATTCATTTTACTTGTTGAGTTTTTGTGGCTTAAGTATCAGGGTGACTGTAATGTCATAGAATGACTTTTCCAGAGTTCCTTCTGTTTTTCATTTTGTAGAATAGTTTGAGGAGTATTGGTATTAGCTCAGCTTTGAAAGTCTCCTAGAAATATGCGTGAAAACAACCTGTTCCTGGGCTTTTTTGTTTGGGTGATTTTTAATGATTGCTGCTATTTCCTTGAAGGTAATAAGATTATTCAGAGAGTTTTTCTGGTCTTCACTAAACTTTGGTGAGTTATATGCAACAGTAGAAAATCCTACCTACAGTTCCACAAGACAGATATATATATATATATATATATATATATATATATATATATATATATATATATATATATATATATATACACATTGAATCTTAGAGTGGACAGTGATCTCTGATACTGATATCACTGCAACATGTAATCTCATTTTATTCATGGGCACATCACAAGGGGAGGTAATAGATTTTCTTCACATCACCTTTTTTTTTTTTTTTTTCAAACCACCTGAACATTTTCAGGCTGTTAGCATCCAAGATGAGGCATCTATATTTGGAAGTCTTTTGGTAGTTGATAGTCTGTTTCTTTTTCTTTTGGTTGTTGTTTGTTTGCTTGTTTGTTTGGAGAAATAGTCTTCCCAGGGGTAAAGCTTCCCAATTGGTCATCAAATATAAATTAGTTTCCTAAGAAATATAATGTATATAAATAGTGCTTTGTGAACTAAACAAGTTATATTTATATATTGAGAGAGAAAGAGAAAGAGAGAGGAAGAGAGAGAGAGAGAGAGAGAGAGGGAGAGAGAGAGAGAGTGTATGCACGTGCATGCATGTTTGTTCCCTTTATTTTGTTTTCACTGGTGTGAAGTTATTTATTTTCTTCAGTTTCTTGTGTGCAGTTTACTTCATTGGGATGGATTTTTCCTTCAAGTACATTCTATGATGTTGCATTTTTGGACAGATATTGTTCAAATTTGGTGTTTTCTGGGAATGTATTATTTTCTCCATAAATGGAGAATGATTTCTTTTCTGCTTATACGTTGGCATGTCTGCTTTCTTTGAGACTGTAAGAGATCATAAGAGATCAGTCTAGGCTCTTCCTGGTTTTAGACTTTCTGTTGAGAAATGAGGAATAATTCTGATATTTCTGCCTTTATATATTACTAGACCTTTGACCCTTGCTGGTTTTATTCTTTCTTTATTCCAAAGATTTTGTGTTTGAATATTATGTAGTATGAGGATTTTCTTTTCCAGTCTAATCTAACTGGTGTTCTGTGAGCTTCTTCTATCTTTACAGGAATTTACATTTTTAGGCTATGAAAATTTTACTCTATAATTTTGTTGGAAATATTTTCTGGTCCTTGGAGCTGGGACTCTACCTTTTTGTGTTTGCATTATGCTTAGGTTAGGTTTTTTTCATACTGTCCCAAATATCCTGGTTGTTTTGTGTCAGGAAGTTTTTATATTTAACATTTTGTTTAACTGAACTACCAGTTTTTTCTTTGGTATGCTCTACTTGCTATTTTTTTTTTTTGATCTCCAGGTTCCCTAGAAATGCCAATTTTCTGTTTTTGTTTATTTGTTTGTTTGTTTGTTTCAATTTTCACATTCAAGTCTTAAATAGTTTTATTCATGTCTATCACCTATTTGGTTCTGTTCTATTTTCCTGTATTTCCTTGATAGATTTACTAATTTCTTCTTTAAAGGCATCTACTTTTTATAAGATTAGAATTAAAATCATTTTCTTATGTTTCAGTCCTGTTCGGATATCTAGGCCTTGCTGTAGTGGGATAACTTTTCTCTGAAAGTGTCATGTTACCTTGGGTCTTGTTGTTTGTCTTCTTATGCTGGCCTTCTTTCTGTCTGTTTGTCCAAATTTCTTCCTGGTGTAGCATGTATCAGGAAGGCAGGCCTAATGCAGATGTTTCCTGTGTAGCAGGACTCCTGTTGGCAGTCATGAACTAGATATTCGTAATGTAGCAGACCTGGTTGTTCTTTGCATAGTGAGCTTACATGTTTCTTTTTAATTGAGCTTGATGGAGACTAGCAGAATGGTGGCAAGACAATGGAGCTTGAGATAAAGCTGACTGCTTAATCAGGGCAGCTGGGTGTGCCCATGGAGAGAGACAGAGGAATTGGGGAGAAGTAACCCAGCTTGTCTTTTCCTTCTTTTATAGACCTTATTCAGTGAAACCAATGGGGCCAGCATAAAAAGGGACAGATAATGGATCTTCAGGGGCAGCTGACAGAAATCTCAGGGCACTTGGGAATGCCCCTGGAGAGAGAGAGAGTGGTGTGAGTGTGAGAGAGTGAGAGAGTGAGAGAGTGAGAGAGTGGTGAGTGAGAGAGTGAGAGAGTGAGAGAGTGAAAGAGTGGTGAGAGAGTGAGAAAGTGAGAGAGTGAGAGAGTGAGAGAGTGAGAGAGTGGTGAGAGAGTGAGAGAGTGAGAGAGTGAGAGAGTGAGAGAGTGAGAGAGTGGGCTGGGGAAACGGGATCAGGACAGATCTAATATATTGTTTCTTGTTCAACAGGACTGGTTGCTCCTTGATCAATAGGCCTAATGAAAGCCAGGAAAGAAGTGGCCAAGCAGTGAATCTGACTCCTTTTGTTTTTGGGCCCCATTTCCCCTACAGGGTTGCCTTCACCAGGCTTGTTATGAGTGTCTGTGCCTTATGGTATCTTGTTGTATCAAGTTTTTTTTTTGTTTTGTTTTGTTTTTTGGTTTTGGTTTTGATTTTTTTTTTTGGTTTGTTTGTTTTTGTGGTTTTTTTGTTTGTTTGCTTGTTTGTTTTCATGGTTTTTTTTAATCCCTTGAAGTCATGTTCTCTTCTGAATGGAAGTAGCAGAAGACTGTATTTGGGAGAGGATATGAGGATACGTGGTGGGAGGATTGGAAGAATTGGAGGGAGACAAAAGGTCAGTTGGATGTATTAAAATCCAAACAAAATATTAAAAATAAAGCAATGAAATAATCTATAATTTCTTATTTTAAACTAGTTTACAATATGATTGATTTTTATCCTGGCTTATTTTCATACTTCTAGAAAACGATACACAGGCTACTTTGGGAGAAAACTAAGGGGTAGTATTATACATTACAAGATCTTGCATGTTTCAATACTAACCTGTCAAGGAAGATATGCTAACTTGTTCAATTGAGTCTTGACTGATATGTGTATAGCTGTTGATGCTTTCCACAGGAATAAATTTTATGCATGACACTGTAGTCTTAGATAAATATCCATGGCTTGCCAATCATTGCCTTTTTTTTAAAATCTACTGTTGTTTTGATAAATGATCATCCTATTAAATCGCCTTCTGTACACTATATTTATACACATAGATCTCGGCTCCCTTCATCCTGAGTTAGAGAAACTACTTTTGCATTGAGGAGAATTAAATGGAAAGATTCATAGCCACTCAGAAATCTGAAAAGAAGAGGCTACGGATAATGAACCCTAAGTGAGATATCTGTTCCTTATTCCCTTTAACCTCACTCCTATGCAAAATTATCAAATAAATTTTAATTTTACATTGATTATCAAACAACTGAAGGTTTTTTGGAGATACAAAATTAAATCTGTATGAGCGACTTTAGGTACAAATAAAGTATACAAAAGAATAATTTGATAGGAGCTTTATTTTACTGCATATTTGGATGCTTGCTGAGGATCCATCTGACTCAAAAAAAGTTCCTAGTTTTTTTATTTCTAAGAGTATTTTTATCATATCATCTTAAAATAAATTTGTATTACACTATTATAAGTGGTCTAAAGATCTCCTATGATAACTGTGTATCATGCTTTTAGTTTTAATCCTAGTTCTTAAATATTCTTTTTGTATTTGATTAATTTCTCTGCTGAGTACTGTAATATGTAGCAGAATAGGTATTTGAGATTTAAGAAACAAATTGAAGATCAGTGTTGATAGCCTATAATATACAAGAGTCAATGATCTTTAGACGGTAACCTTATTCCTAAAAATAACATAAACTGAGGTGATAGAACACAGAGAAATGAACTGGTAGTTAACCTGAAACACCCTGCTTATGGGATAGTTTTCACAGTGTTGTAAATAACCATAATCTTAGGCAGATGACAACCCTGACAGCTATAACAACACCAAGTTTTATACAACAATGTCATGAGCATTATGGGAGTAACCAATGGCTTTATTATTGAATTGAAGGTTTTATCTTTCAAAAGATAAAACCCATAGTCAGCACCATTATCAAGAGAAAATGTTTCTAGAAAGTATAGAGGTCTACAGGAGGCCTTCTATTTCCTGAGAAGAAGGGGAGGAATGATGGATTATGGACAAGAAATAACAGAGGAAGAGACTGGGAGAAAAGGAGATCAATATGTACAGTAAATAACTTAATCCAATAAATAAATAGATAAATGCACACTATATATATATATATATATATATATATATACCTCTAACCTCTTATCTTTATACTGAAGGATTTGTATATCTCTTAACCCTCATCAGAGACAATTCTTTTCTTTGTCTATGGTGATTAACTACAGAATCCCATAATCATTCATGATTCTGATAATAGCAGACACTGGACTATCTAGCTACAACTGGGACTTGTATGTCACATAAACTGCTCAACCAAGACTCACATATCATCATGGAAGTAGATGCACAAAGCTTACAAACACCTGAGGTATATGATTCTATGGAAGCTGGTTTTTAACAGACATAATAGGATGCTTGTACGTATGAGTTTACTTGTTTTAGCAGTATGCACAAACCTTCAAAGAACAAGGTAGAAAATAATCACAGGCGATTGCAACTTGTGATGATGTCCACTCCTGGCAGAAGAACAACGGACCTGAAGGTCTATCAGATATCTATGAGAATTCAAGAGTTAGGATGCCATCAATGTTTCCATAGATGCCCCTACGCTAGGCACATAAATATTACTATGTACACTCAGTGTTTTTGTTTTATTTTGTTGTTTTACTTTTAGAAATAGATGAAATTTGGAGGGAATAATGGTAGTTTAATAAAACACACATATATAGTAAATAGACATAGATTATTAATTAGTAAATGTTCTAAATCTTCTTTGAAAGAATAAGTTTGTTTGGTCTCAAAGAAAATAACAAAGCCTAGATCCAGTAGGACATAGAGACTTCTATACATTTCTTCTGAATATAAAATTAAAGTTTCAGGTGGGCATGGTGGCGCACGCCTTTAATTCCAGCACTTGGGAGGCAGAGGCAGGTGGATTTCTGAGTTCAAGGCCAGCGTGGTCTACAAAGTGAGTTCCAGGACAGCCAGGGCTTTACAGAGAAACCTGTCTCAAAAAAACAAAAAAACAAACAAACAAAAAACCAAAGAAACAAAAACAAAAAATAAAAAAGAAAAAGAAAAAAAAAAAGTTTCTAGCATCTTCCACATGGGATCCAGGGAATCCTCATGGATCAAAGAAATATATCTTCAAAACACATTGTACCTTAGGAGACATTCATGAGAAACCTTAAGTGTCCTCTTTAATTAGCAAGAAGAGTTTCTTAAATGATTTGGTCTCCCAAAGAGAGTTCTGTCATTCCTACTAAATAAACTTTTGAAATAAAAGTTGCCATTTGAGAGGGAAGTAGTGTCACAGAGTCGCAGAAGTTTACCTCTGAGGTGGTCTGCTTCCCTCTCCCTAAGTGCTTGCTACCATGAAGCCAGAATCTGTACACCCAGTCAACCTTGCTGCAGAGGCAAGGAGTCAGGTGAGTACTTTCTGTTTCAGAGCATGCTGCACAGAGAAAAGTGGTCTAAGACAATATTCAGTCTGATAGTCAAAATCTGGCATAGAAACTGATCCATGGAACAGACAAGGAAGGCACAAGGATAATTCCATTGATCAGGGGTGAGTGAGAAAGACAAAAGTGTCCCTATCCTTGTGCCAGACTCTATTGATAATTAATGTTATATAAGTCCCTCAATTTGGGTGACACTGATTAACACCAGGATAATCCAGTCCATCTGAAGGTGCTGAGTGATTGTGGTAACAAATCAATGTGATAAGTCACCTTACCTTATATGATGTGTAGACTACCTTTTCAGGTATTATTATTATTATTAATTATTATTATTATTATTATTGAATTTAGCATGGTTTTATAGCAGAGTAAACATTAGAATGAAAGTAGAAGAAGCATACAATCATGAAGAGTTGCAAGATGTGAGCCTGGTTCTTGAGCAAAATATATTCTTATATGACAGTACATATATGAGATATAGAGGCATTAACTGTGTGTATTGAATAACTACTGGGGCAATGTCTGGCTTGAAGGGTCTCTCTAGAACTTTGGAAGATATAGTGAAGAGAAGTGAGATAATGAGTACCAAGCAATGATAGGAACAAATATGTTTTGAGTGACTTTCCCTGATTTAGTCTTATTCAAATGTTAAGCATAAACTCATGTCATTTCTTTCCTCAATGTTTATCATTGTTGCTAAAACAACACAGGGCCTTGTGCATGGAGGGTAAGAGATTTAATCCTCAGCTACTCTTTTCTCCACACTTAGCACTTTGTTTCAGTTTTGACAATGTTTAACTTATAATACTTTTAAATTCACCTTTAAATATAGTATGAACATACTTGAGTGCTTTTTATATTTTTCTGTTTACATAATTTACTTATATTTTATACTTTTATGAAATAAATATAATGTAATTATATATCAGTTTACAGTAATATGTTTCTTAATATAAGGACTAGGAAGAGGGGGTTGGGGAATTAGCTCAGTGATAGAGCACTTGCCTGTCAAGCACAAGGCCCTGAGTATAGTCCTCAGCTCTGAAAAAAAAAAAAAGAAGTAAGAGGAGAACACAGAATATTAAAGAAGTAAGAGGAGAACACAGAATATTAAACCAAATATTTTAATAACATTTTTCATCTCATGCTCTTTAAGAACATGCTATTATTTCATGGTATACTCTTTACATATCAATGGTGTTAGCAATTCATCTGTGTTTCACACTATAGCCTTAATTCCTCAAAGAAAACAATGCTTATTTCCAGGGACATTAGAAAGAACAGGCCCACCTTCTGGATATAAAATGAATCTGGGAATTTTAACTATTTTCTCTCAGGCAAGATCATACTCACAGCATTGCATTTTAGTAAGATCTAAAAACTCATGTTTTCACTTGTCATTTGCCTGTAAAATAAGCCATGTCAAAGTGAAAAAGTTTTTTAAAAGATTTATTTATTATCTATTTTTATTTTCTGTGCATGGATGTTTTGCCTACAAGTATACATGTGAAATAAGAGAATACAGTGCCTGTAGAGGACAGAAAAGGAGGGTGAATGCCTTGGAACTGGAGATACCTGCAATAGTGAGCCACTATGTGGGTACAGAGAACCAAACCCGGGTTCTTTTAATAGCAGCAATTGGTATTTATCCCTGAAATACCTCACCAGTCCCCCTAAATGAAAGCATTTCACAACCAAAAGCAAACAATAAAATGACAACAAAGTGAGCCAAAGATCAAGTAGGGAGCACAGCCTACAGGAATGCTGGAATGTGTTTGATATTGTCTATCATGGCTACATGAACACAGATTAAAGTGACTGTTCCCACCACACTGTCATGTTCAGGATATCCTTGTATCCATTTTGACAAAAACAGGTTTTGGATTTTAAGAGTCACTTATCATTTGTGTTTCTACAGTCATGTATTGACATGGAAAACAGCAACTGTATACATCAGACAGTTATAGAAAGCAAAATAAATAAGGCTGTTATGAACATAGTGGAGCATGTGTCCTTATTTCAAGTTGGAACATCTTCTGGGTATATGACCAGGAGAGGTATTGCTGGCTCCTCCAGTAGTACTAGGTCCAAATTTCTGAGGAATTGCCAAAATAATTTCCAGAGTGGTTGTATCAGCTTGCAATCCTGCCAGCAATGGAGGGCCAGCAATGAAGGAGTGTTCCTCTTTCTCCACATCCTCCCCAGTATCTGCTGTCACCTGAATTTTTGTTCTTAGCCATTCTGACTGGTATGAGGTTGAATCTCAGACTTGTTTTGATTTGCATTTCCCTGATGGTTAAGGATGTTGAAATTTTTTTTAGGTGCTTTTCAGCCATTTGCTATTACTCATTTGAGAATTCTTTGTTTACCTATGTACCCCATTTATTTAATAGAGTTATTTGATTATCTGGAGTCCAGATTCTTCAGTTCTTTGTATATATTGGATATTAGTCCCCTAATATAAAACTTAGTATGTATTTACCAATAAGGACATTGATTTTCAGGGATGAGACCACAATGAACTTTGTGTGCAGAATCTTATGTCTATAAAGGCAAATAGCCCTTTCAGAAAAGGCAGAATGACTGTGCAATTATGAGCATAAGAGTGCTCTCACAGTGTGGTCTATTTGTTTCATTGCTTCTCACCTCACTACACTGAAGAAAGCTGTGTTATCAAATACTTAATATCAAGAAAGTAGAACAGATAATTCATAGTCATTTTATTTCAAGGTATCTCAAATGCTATAGAAGGTTTGGAGATGAAGTGTTTTGTCCATAATTGTGAGTATGTAAAACTTTGAAAAGCTTCTAGGGATGTTGAGTTTTCACTGGTGTACTGTTGGACGATGTATATCTTAAATTATGTGATATTTCCTATCTCTTTGATCATCATATGTAGAAATTTAAGAATTTACCAAAAATCCTGTTTTTGTGGTGTATGCCATCTGTCCGGACTTGAAAGGCAGAAGGAAATTTGAGTTTGAGGTTATCCTACTCTACATGATAAAGCACTAGGAGGACTACATTGAGAGATCACATCTCAAAAAACACAAAATAAAAATAAACAAACAAATAAATAAATGAACCTTCTAAGGACAAGGGGTGTTCACCTATTCTCTCATTGAAATAATTTATGATTCTCAGATAGAGCAGAAAAAATAAAGAACAGTTTTGTGAAACTGTTGTGAGAAGATTTCAGTGAATCAACATTGAAATGATATGCCAGCATGATTGTTCACAAATAATGGATGTTAGTTGGGATCATGCTCTCAAAATGTCATTTCATAACAAGGTGTTATCAGCTACTACTATTCATTCAAACCCAAATTCCCTCTCCTTTCTCTCTCTGTTTCTATCTTTATCTCTGTCTCTCTGAATCTCTCTGCCTGCTTTTCACTTTCACCTTCCTTACTTCTTTGATTCCTTCTTTCTTTCCTTCCTTCCTTCTTCCTTTCACTCATTGTTTCATTTATTCTTTCTTTCTATTGGTTCATAATATACGGTTGTTGTAGTAGTGAAATAAAAACCATAACCATCTTCCACAGGGAGTTTATACAGTTGAAACACATATGGGATCAGAGTAAATAAACACAAAAATACTGCAAAGTTCTTATCATTTCTCTTTAATTAACAGAAGCAAGCAAACAAACAAAAAACAGATATCTGTTGCAATTTTTTTTCAACTTTTATTAGATATTTTCTTCATTTACATTTCAAGTGTTATCCAGAAAGTTCCCTATATCCTCCCCCCTCCCGGCCCTGCTACCCTACCCACCCGCTCCTACCCCCTGGCCCCGGCGTTCCCCTGTATTGGGGCAAATAAAGTCTGCAATTTTGAGAGCGAAAGATTTACTGTAACACTTTAGAACTTAAACCACATTTTCTTGTGTCTTTTATAAATGTAGTCCTATGCCAAGAATTGTTATACGCTTTGAAGTTTTTTCTGTTTGTTTGTTTGTTTGCTTGCTTGCTTGCTTTTTGTGGGGGGTGAGACAAGGTTTCTCTGTATAGCCCAGCTGTCCTGGAACTCACTCTGTAGAACAGTCTGGCCTCAAACTCAGAAATCCACCTGCCTCTGCCTCCCAAGTGCTCTGATTAAAGGTGTGTGCCACCACTGCATAGCTGAAGTTTTTCATAATGTATAGCATTTGGTGGATATATTATTGTCTTCCTCTGCCTGATTTGTGGAATTCTTTGTGAAATGATGTAAAAATGTATATAGCTAAGACAGCAACTGAGATTAAGTGTGCAGAGTGTCAGAGAGAAGGAAAACAATAAAGGTGAGATGCATTTCCTATCATTCAATTACATTGTGACTGCAAGACAATTTTCAATGCAATGATTTTATTTCAATTTGTAATGGAATATTTATTTTTCCTTTTTTATTTAATATTTTTTATAGTCTAGTCTTTATTCCTCTCCCAGTATGCCCTCTAACATTCCCTTTCTCCTTGTTAACTCTTGAGTTCTGTGGGTTCTGTTATGGGTATTCTTTATTTATTTTGGATAATATCCACTTATTAATGAGTACACACCATGCATGTTATTTTGTGTCTGAGTAACCTCACTTAGGGTGATATTTTCTAGTTCCAACCATTCACCTGCAAAACTCAGGATGTCCTTGTTTTCAATAGCTGAATAGTACTCCATTGTGCATATGAACCACATTTTCTGTATCCATTCTTCTGTTGTAGGACATTTGGGTTGTTTCCAGTTTCTGGTTATCACAAATAAGACCACTGTGATCATACTGGAACACATACCCCTGTGGCATGGTGTGGCATCTTTTGGGTATATACCCAAAAGTGGTATAACTTAGTCTTTAAGTAGATCTATTTCCAATTTTCTGAGAACCCTCCAGATTGATTTTCAGAGTGTTCATACCATTTTGCAATCCCACCAGTAATGGAGCAGTGTTCCTCTTTCTCCACAGCCTTGCTAGCACAAGCCTGAGCCTCTTTAGTTTTATGTTGTTCCATTTTGGGTGGCCAATTAATCTTAGAGCATTTTGTTCCATCATGTCTTTGACTTGGAATGTGTTGACTTAGCTGCTTTTGCTTACAGAGTTATGCTTTTCTTCATATAAAGATAAATTTTCTCTCTCTTTGCTTTTCTTATAAGGCTTCTTCTTCAGCCTTCAGAAATCAACCAATTTGCAAAAGGATTTCTTGTGATTTCTGAGTAATTTGAATATCATAGCATTCTGGATCCCTGTGGGTTACTTTTGCTGAAGTAGAAATAGATTCTTTCTCAATCTTGGTTCTGTTGCTCCATCTTCTCAACAGTAATTGCTGTCCATAGAGAACTCTGGAATGTGTTTTATCCTTTTTGTCTTCTTGTATCTACCCCATTTACTTTACATTTTTTAAAAAGATGCAATAGTGTTTGGGTTTGGTGACTGATTATGGGATAGATCCCCAGGAGGTGTAGTCTCTGGATAGTCCATCCTTTTGTCTTAGCTCCAAACCTGGTCTCTGTAACTCATTTCATGGGTATTTTGTTCCTTATTCTAAAGAGGAATGAAGTATTCACATGCTGGTCTTCCTTCTCCTTGATTTTCTTGTGTTTTGCGAATTGTATCTTGGGTATTCTAAGATTCTGTCCACTTATCAGTGAGTGCATATCTAGTGACTTCTTTGGTGCTTGAAATGACATGGAATCTAAGCATGGAATTGGCATGTATAATTCTGTTTTATTCATGTCCATTAATTGATCATAGGCTTTTACTGCCCATACATGGGTTAAAGCTTCCATGATTATTGCTGGATGTTGTTAAAGTAATTATATTTTGAGGCTAATCTTAAAAATGAGATATTTGGGACAGAGTGGGTTTCATTCTTATATGTTATCATGTCACTGGAGTCCGGGTGTGTGTAGGCAATCATGTTCAGACTTCATGGGTGTAGCTCCATCAACATTTCTATGAGATGAATTATTACAGCAGATATGTATTCCTCTGGCTTTTCAAGTCTTTCTGCCTCCTATCCCAAAATGTTTCCTAAGCTGTGAGTTCAAGAGTTGTATTGTGGATGCTACAATTGGGTCTTGACACAACACAATCAGTTGTTTTCTGCATTTTTAAAAAAATATTATTTATGATTTACACTCCATATTTTATCCCCCCCACCCGCCCTCTGACTGTTCCACATCCCAAGTCTCAACATGTATGTCCCCACCCACCACACCCCAATCCACCTGACCTCTAAACTGCCTGGGGCCTCCAGTCTCTTGAGGATTAGGTGAACCTTCACTGACTGATCTGAAACTAGGCAGTCCTCTACTGTATGTGTGTTGTGAGCCTCATATCAGCTGGTGTATACTTCCTGGTTGGTGGCCCAGTGTTTGAGAGACCTCGGGTGTCCACATTAATTGAGACTGCTGGTCCTTCTACAGGATCACACTTCTCAGCATCTTTCAGCCTTCCCTAATTCAACAACAGGGGTCAACTGTTTCTGTAGATAGGTCAGGTACAAATATCTGCATCGCAATCTTTCACCTGCTGGTTGATTCTTCTGGAGTATAGTCATGTCGTCATGCTAGGTCCCTTTTTGTGAGCACTCCATAGCCTCAGTAATAGTGTCAGGCCTTGGGATCTCCCCTTGAGCTAGATACCAATTTGAGCCTGTCTCTGGAGCTTCTTTTCCTCAGGATCCTCTCCATTTCCATCCCTTTTGTTCTTTCAGACAGGAAAAATTATGGGTCAGAGTTGGGACTGTGGGATAGCCCCCTTCTCCTTCATTTGATGCCCTGTCTTCCTCCTGGAGGTGTTCTTTATAAGTTCTCTCTCCCTACTGTCTGCCATTTCATCTAAGGTCTGTCCCTTTGAGTACAGAAAGTCTCTCACCTCACAGGTCTCTGGTGCATTTGGGAGGTTATCCCCAACCTCTTATCTCCCAAGATTGCCTGTTTCTATTAATTTTGCTAGCCCTCAGGGCTTCAGTACTTTTCACTCACCCTGTACCAGATCAGGTTCCTCTCTCCTCCCGAACTCCCTCCCACACAATCCCCTCCCACAGGTCCACTTTTCCTCCCAGGTCCCTCTCTCCCTCCCTACTTGTGATTGATTTCTTCTCCATCTCAAGTGGGACTGATGCATCCTCACTTGGACACTTCAGCTTGTTGACTTTTTTGAGTTCTGTGCACTGCATCCTGGTTATTATGTACTTTTTGGCTAATATCTACTTATTAGTGAGTACACACCATGTATGCTATTTTGGGTCTGAGTTGCCTAACTCAGGGTGATATTTTCTAGTTTCATACATTTATTGCAAAACTCAGGATGTCCTTGTTCTTAATAGCTGAGTAGTATTCCATTATATAAAAGAACCTCATTTTCTGTATCCATTCTTTTGTTGTAGGACATCTGTGTTGTTTCCAGCTTTTTGGCTATCACAAATAAGACAGATACATGATGGGGCATCTTTTGGGTATATTTCCAAGAGTGATATAGCTGGGTCTTCAGGTTGATCTATTTCCACTTTTCTGAGGAACCTCCAGATTGATTTTGGAATCCACCAGCAATGGAGGAATGTGCCTCTTTCTCCACATCCTCCCCAACATGTGTTGTCACCTGTGGTTTTGACCTTAATCATTCTGATTGGTGTAAGGTGGAATCTCGGGGTCTTTTTGATTTGTGTTTCTCTGATCACTAAGAACTTTGAACATTTCTTTAGGTGCTTCTCATTTATTCAAGATTCCTCTGTTGTGAAATCTCAGTTTAGGTCTGTATCCCATTTTTTGATTGAGCTGTTTGGTTTTTTTGGTGGTTAGTTTCTTGAGTTCTTTATATATTTTGCATATAATCCCTCTATCACATGTGGGCTTAGTAAAGATTTTTTCCCAATCTCATGCATCTTATTGACTATGACCCTTGCCTCAAAGAAGGTTTCCAATTTCATGAGGTCTCATTCATTAATTCTTGATCTTAGAGCATGAGGTATTGGAGTTCTGGTTAGGAAATTTCTCCTTTTGTCAATGAGTTCAAGGCTCTTTCCCATAATATCTTGTATTAGATTCAGTGTACCTGGTTGAGGACTTTGATCCATTTGGATTTGAGCTTTGTGAAATATGACAAATGTGAGTCTATTTTCACTTTTCTACATACAGACATCCAGTTAGACCAGAACCATTTTTTAAAGATACTTTTTTTCCCATTGTATATTTTTGGTATCTTTGTCAAAGATCAAGTGATGGTAAGTGTGTGGTTTTATTTCTGGGTTTTAAATTGCATTCCATTGATCAATGTGTTTGTCTCTGTACCAATACCTTGCAGTTTTTCTCACTATTGCTCTGTAGTAAAGCTTAAGGTCAGGGATAGTGTTTCCCCCCGCCATTTTTTTATTGATAAGAATTATTTTCACTATTGTGGGGTTTCTGCCTTTCCAGATAAATTTGAGAATTGTTCTTTGCATGTATTTGAAGAATTGTATTGGGATTTTGATGGAGATTGCATTGAATCTATAGATTTCCTTTGGTAGAATGGTCATTTTTACTGTGTTAATTCAGCGAATCCATGAACATGGGAGATCTCTCCATTTTCTGAGATCTTCTTTGCTTTCTTTTTTGAGAGAATTGAAGTTGATTGTCATACAGGTCTTTCACTTGTTTGGTTAGAGTTATCCCCAAAAGATTTTACATCACTTGTGGCTATTGCAAAGGAAGTTGTTTCCTTAATTTCTTTTTTTTTTTTTCAATTTTATTAGATATTTTCTTCATTTACATTTCAAGTGTTATCCAGAAAGTTCCCTATATCCTCCCCCCTCCCGGCCCTGCTACCCTACCCACCCGCTCCCACCCCCTGGCCCCGGCGTTTCCCTGTATTGGGGCATATAAAGTCTGCATAACCAAGGGGCCTCTCTTCCCACTGATGGCCAACTAGGCCATCCTCTTCTATATATGCAGCTAGAGACACGAGCCCAGGGGGTACTAGTTAGTTCATGGTTATTCTTCCACCTATAGGGTTGAAGACCCCTTCAGCTCCTTGGGTACTTT
>LR749539.1:269964-302341 GCA_902729485.2 Mus minutoides
GTATTCTTTTCCTGTAACTCTCTCAGTATTTCCTCTTTAAATGCTTTTAGTTGTTTATCTGTGTTTTCCTGTAACTCTCTAAGTTTTTCTTCTTTATATGCTTCTAGTTGTTTATCTTTGTTTTCCTGTATTTCCTTCTTATAGTCCTCCATCATCATCATGACCAGTGATTTTATATCCATGTCCTGCTTTTCTGGTTTGCTGTTGTATCTAGGACTTGATGTGGTGGGTGAGTTTGGGTCTGGTGATGCCAAGTACCCTTGGATTCTGTTGCTTCTGTTCTTGCGCTTTCCTCCTGCCATCTCTGCCCGAGGAGACCTGGTGTTGGTGCAGACCAGAAAGGACCTGCTGTTCTGCCCGGGGCCTTTATCAATCTCCTGGCTGATGTCTCAAGTTCCATGAGATTGGGCCGGAACAGAGGCTGTGTTCCCCTGCTCACCTCACTTCCAGAGATATCTTGGGGAGTCCCGAAATAGCCTAAGAGAGTGCACAGAGCCTGAGGCCCGGGCCCTGAGCTCCTGATGTGGTCTTAAAGTACTGGAGTTGCTGGGCTGAGAGGAAAGATGGTGGGGTGGCGAGTGCTCTGGCTGGGAGAGGCCCAGCCTCAGGTGGAGTTGCTTATATATACGATCATATCTGCAAATAGTAATACCTTTATTTTTTCTTTGCAAATTTGTATTCCCTTGATCTCTTTTTGTTGTCCTATTTTTCTAGCTAACACTTCGAGTACTATATTGAATAGATATGAGGAGAGTGAGTATCCTTGTCTTGTCCCCAATTTCAGTGGGATTGCTTCAAATATATCTGAATTTCATTTGATATTGGCTGTTAAGACATTTTCATATCCTTTGAACTGGGAATTTTCATTCTTCTCTATTCTGATTATTCTTAGATTTGGTCTTTTCCTTGTGTCTTGAATTTCTTGGATACTCTGGAAGTTATTTTGTTATGAATTTTCTTTGACAGTTGTGTCAATCTCTTCTATAGTATCTTCTATACCTGAGATTCTGTCTTCTATCTCTTCTATTCTGTTGGTGATACTTACATCTGTAATTTCTGACCTCTTTCCTAGGTTTTCCATTTCCAGGTTTGCCTCCACCTGTGTATTCTTTATAGATTCTACTTCCACTTTTATGTCTTGGATTGCTTTATTCAATTTCTTTGCCTGTTTACCTATGTTTTCCTGTATTTCTTTCAGTGAGTTATTGATATTTCCTCAAAGTATTCTATTATCTTCAGGAGATAGGATTTTAGGTCAGCTTCATGATTTTCAGGTATGTTGTATTCAGGGCTTGCTTTGGTGGGCGAACTGGGTTTCGATGATGCCCACATCTATTGGCTTCTGTTGCTTTTGTTCTTGCACATACCTTTTGCCATTTGATTATACCTGGTGTTTGTTGTCTGAGTGATTCTGAGATATGTCTCTTTAGTCCCTAAGTTGCTTCAGATTTCCTGGTAGACCTGCAGCCTTGGCTGTAGCAAACCACTTATAGGGCCTTCCAACTGACTCTTTGTAGTGGTAGAAAATTTGCTTATCTGTTGCCCTGGTTGCATTAGCTCTCCTGGGAGGCCTTCAGACTGTTGGGTCTTCAGTGGAGTAGTCAAGATGTTATCCAACTGCTCAGAGTGCAGCTGATCCTCAGCTACCCTGATGTCAGTGGGTCCTCTACTGCTCGGAGTGCAACAGATTATCTAGGATGAATAAGTATATATGTCTTTACCGGAGCAGACCACCCAAGAGTCTGCCCCAGCAGAAAGGGTCAGCAGAAAGAGGTAGAATGGAAGGAAGGAGAGTGGTACTCTGGAGGGCAGGAGTTTTGATGGGTGATGGTTCCTGAGTCTGCTGGACTCCCAGCAGTAGCTCTGTGACCCTGGAACAGTGTGTGGGTGTGGGTGTGTGTGTCAGGGGGTGCAGAAGGCACATGGGGTAAGGGTGTGTGGTTTCTTATCAACTGCTCTGAGTGCAGCGGGTTCTCTAGGATGGATCATGATATGGTGTCTTCATTGGAGCAGACCAGCCAAAAGTCCTTCTGCATTTTTTTTAAACTACATCTTCCCCGATATCCTCACGTCATTTTTCCTTGTACTAATCACACTTTTTTTTTTAAGATTTATTTTATTTATTATATGTAAGTACACTGTAGCTGTCTTCAGGCATTCCAGAAGAGGGCGCCAGATCTCATTAAGGATGGTTGTGAGCCACCATGTGGTTGCTGGGATTTGAACTTATCACCTTCGGAAGAGCAGTCGGGTGCTCTTACCCGCTGAGCCATCTCACCAGCCCCCCATCCTTCTGCATTTTTATTGCTCCTGATTTTTCTGTTTTCTGTCTTAAGATTAGATTATTTTTGGCTACATTTTGCTTTGTTTTGTTTTGTTTTGTTTTGTAATGGTCTCCTTTTTCAGTGAGAAGTTTCTTTCTTTAGGGGTTAGAACTACAAGCAGTGAAGCATTACTGATAGTAGGAAAAATAGACTTCACTGGGAAGCAGGCCCCTAGATTGTTTATCTAGCACCAACATGTGAATATTAAAATTATGCACATACAAATAAGTTTCATTATACGAATTGAACATGTCTGAAGCGATGAGTTTTGAGGTCAAAGTATATGTGGGTACTTGGAGTAGGTTAGGGAAAAGACCCAATTATCTCAATGATGTAATTATATATAAATTTTAAAACTTAAAAGGAGGGAACTACAGCTTAAACAGAAGTAAACACTTACTTCTGTTGCACAAATTAAATTATAATTATACAGCATATTTGTTCTTCAGAATAATAAAATATTGAATAGAAATTTGGAAAAATAATAAATAATGTGATTATTGTTGTGCAATGTTATAGTTACTCTTATAAAACACATGCTACACATTTCACACATTGATAGTGGCATTCACAGACATAAGATTCCAGGCTTGTCCATAAGATGCAATATATTGTATTGTCATAATTTCCCTCCTTCACTTTATATTGATTTTTATTTTGTTTGACTTATTTATTATTGTGTATGTTTTATTAGTTTACAAGTAGCAAGTTCCCTTAACGCATTGTTATACTTAGTGTTTTGATTGACCTAACGCACCTCTTATTCCATTTCTCTGGCATCAACACAGCTTTTATTTCACTATGTCTATTACTAATGCTTTCACATTCAAAACATGTGTATTATTTTACTCTTCCTACTCCAGCCTCAGACAGTCTTACTGACCCCTTTCAAGTCTCCTAAACTCTATATACTCTCACAGTCACACACACACACTTTCATATAAGAAGCAATTAACTCACACTTGGAACAGTGCTATCTGTCTTTCTGAACATGGATTACATCACTAAATAGAGTAGTTTTTTTGCATGGGAAAAGGGAGACTACTTATAGCTAATAATACCTAAGGTCTCAGCTAATCTTCCTACTCTGTTTAAACTTCTTCAGATCCCAATATTTACTGGCAAATCTGCTCCAATTTTAAAATTTTTATCCTAACTATCCCTGCATGGCAGATGAATATGAGGAGGAACAGTGCCCTCTCTGAGAGTGTGTGGTTCAGCCTGGTGCTGATTCAAAGCTTCTACTGTCTGCATTTGGAAGGGAATCTCACTCAATTTAAGAATGGTTTGCAGACACCTTCTCTCAAAGGAATAAAATTATGTACAGAGAGTATCCTCTTGTTGCCCGCTACAGAAGGGCTGCCCAATCTACTGCCTTCCTTTCTACCATATTCACATTAGAATTTTGGTTAGTACATGCTTATATCAGACAGAGTTCCAGTAGCTACATAGGATACATATCCAGTAGCTATCATTCATCATACATTATCCTTCTCCTTGCCACTTCTTCTGGCATATTTTGGCCATTATATCGTGCTGTTAATTCTGTGAGATTTTACCACACCAGATGTCTCCTTCTTTCTAAAAGTCCTTACCTGAGTGTTCATATATATATGTACATGTCTATCCAGTGTGACTTTTAATGAGCCAATTATTAACTTAATCTGAAGTGAGTTGTTTCTTGAGCCATCATTTTAATATATTTTGTCCTTGTAATATTTTTTTCTTAACAAGGATTATTAGAGGGTGGTGTTCCAACGATCAATGAACTCAACCAAATTATGTACTCAATGTAGGCATTTATCAGGCTTGCTGACTACCTATAGCAAAACACTTTTTACATAGCCCCCTGCAATGAATCTTATATGGAGCGCAGAAATATCTATATCCTTGTTGGCACCTGGTATAGGGAAGCAAAGAAAACAAGCAGCGATTCAGAATACAAAATCATGCAGTTAGCTGGGGCACTTTGACCTCCACTGGGGCTTTCATGTGGGACTTTTCATGGAGGGGTAAGGAGAGTGAGGGTCAAATTCAGGAGAATATCAGCAGAAAAATGACAGAGGAACCTTTCCACTGCCATAAAAGTGTAGATATGTTCTGTGTGGTGTTATACATTCCCCATTCCTTATGTTTTGACTTTAGCTGCACTGTACATGTAGAATTATTTGTTGAAGAGAACCGAACATGCTTCTCTAAGTATATGAATAACACAGATTGAGGTTAATTTTTCATTTTTCATTTTCTTTTCTTTGGGGGAGTTCAGAAGAATTAGGTTAGAACTGGAAAAAACAGATAAATTACTGTTCGGGGTGAATTTTCACAATTACCAAATACTCAATACAAATATTATATTGAAAAGAAAAACATTGCTTAAAGTTTTGTGGCTGCCATTGAGGATGATTTGTTTTACAAAATGACTAGCAAGAATCTGTATATTCTGAAAGTCTTGCATTATAATTGTTTATTTGAACTGTCACTTTTTCTCATTTCTCACAGCCCTCATTACATCATTTTGTAGGAAACTTCTTGGATACCCTTCTATCAATATATACGTTGTCAAGTACTGAGAAATTCACAGTGACAAACATAGAAAGTAATGACTTTTGCCAAAATTCTTGGCATCAGGTATTGTTATGTAGTCTAAAATGGCCTTGTAATCCTCACTTTAAAGAACCTCATTTTCAGCCTCTCTGTAGCTCATAGATTAATGGTGTCTTTCTTCACTGCATGTAAAACCATTTGCTGTTGTTCATTTATACAGAGAAGTAGTGTGGCCATTCTCTACAGGAAATTTTGCTGAATCATAGAATGGACTTCTGGAATCTGGCATTCAGAATAATTTTCTTATCACAAATTACAATAGGAATTCTAGGAAATGTTTCTATTTTGTTCTATTATCTAGTCCTTTACTACAGAGAGTCTACATTAAAGCCCACAGAGTTGATTCTCATGCATCTAATGGCAGCCAATATCATAATCATTTTATCTGCTAGAGTACCCCAAACAATAACCATTTGGGGACTGAAGCAGTTACTGAATGATTTTGGATGTAAGCTCCTATTGTACATTCATGCAATTGGTCGAAGTGTGTCTATTTGCACCACATGCCTTTTAAGTGTCTTCCAGGATATGACCATAAGTCCCAGGAAATCCTGTGGGAAGGATCATAAAGTCACAATTGAGAAGTACCTTGGATGTTTCATTTCCTTCCTTTGGGTCTTGTACATCTTGGTAAATTTCATTTTCTTTGTGTACACATTTATCAAAAAGAATAGCAAAAATGAGACAAGAAAACGTAATTTTGGATACTGCTCCACAGTAGGAAGTGATAATATCAGTGACTCACTCTATGCAGCATTGGTGATGTGCCCTGAGGTCTTCTTTTCTGTTCTCATTGTATGGTCCAGTGGCTCCATGATTGTCATTCTGTACAGACACAAGCAGAAGGTTCAACACATCTATAGCACTTGTGTTTCTAGGAGAGACTATCCTGAATCCAGAGCCACAAGGAATATCCTGGCACAGGTGTTTACCTTCTTGGCTTTTTATACTCTTTCCTCCATGTTAAGAGGCTCAATTGCTCTTTTGCCTAATCAGAATTGGTGGCTGATGGACATCAATCACTTCACTTCTCTGTGTTTTCCATCTTTTGGACCCTTTATTCTTATGAGTCATTACTCCTTTGTTTCCAGATTCATTTTTGTCTGGTTAAGAAAAAAAATATGTTCTAATTTTTTATTATAACTATTAATAACATATAAGTGTTTCATGTTATCAAATTGTATACTCATTTACAATTTTAATAAATCACTAAAGAATATTAAGTGGGTAGGACCTAGTCCTACTAAAATTAAACAAAATGATCATGGGAATTTTGCAGGTGGTTTATATAGCAGACTACATTAGCTGATCATATTGTATGTAGCCCATTGTACTCATCATCTCACAGCTACTAGAGTTTTTTTTTTTTTTTTTTTGCCCAGATGATGTTCAATGAACTAAACCAATTACCCAATAAAGCTGCCTTCTTGTGACTTTCATTCTGTCATGATACTCAGCAGCTTGCCAATTTCGCAGTCATATTGTGAGTACTAGATGCCAAATGCAAGGAAAACTGAAATCATGGATCCCATAAACTTATGCTTCAGTTGGCATTTCTACCAGGCGAACTACTCTAGCCTGAGCTAGTACCATAAAACTTCAGTGATAATTTACTGGGTATTTTTTCAGCTGCTTCAGAAAAATTCTTATTTGGCTTTTCCTAAACATGTTGCAACAGTAACAAAGACTGGGAAGATGTCCATTTCTCCTACCCAGTTAGATAAAAAATTGTGGTCTATATCATTCACTTTATACAAAAATGAATTCAAATAAATGATGCTTTTTAAGTGGTCTTGAATTTTGCTTGCTAGTATTTTTTCTTCTTTCCTCTTTTTTTTAATTGAACATGGACATTTTTCTCATGCAATATAATTCAAATACAATTTCCTTTCACTTTATGCATATAAGTTGCTCCCTAGCTCCTTTTCCACCTGGATCCATTCTATTTCTTTCTCACACTACAAAAGATCTGGCTTATAAAAGATAACAAAACTTACAAAATAAGTATTGTAAGATCAAAAAAACCCCATCATATCAAAGTTGGACAATATAAGCCAGCAGAAGAACATAAGGTCCTCAGGAGAAGGCATGAATCAAATAATATAAATAATACAAATATTATAAAATACCTTGGTGTGACTCTAACTAAGGAAGTGAAAGATCTGCATGGTAAGAACTTCAAGTCTCTGATGAAAGAAATCAAAGAAGATCTCAGAAGATGGAAAAATCTCCCATGCACATGGACTGGCAGGATCAGTATTATGAAAATTGCTATCTTGCCGAAAGCAATCTACAGATTCAACGCAATTCTCATCGAAATTCCAACTCAATTGTTCAATGAATTAGAAAGGGCAATTTGCAAATTCATCTGGAATAACAGAAAACCTAGGATAGCACAAAAACTTCTCAATGGTAAAAGAATTTCTGGTGGAATCACCATGCCTGACTTAAAGCTCTATTACAGAGCAATTGTAATAAAAACTGCATGGTACTCGTATAGCAACGGAAAGGTACACCAATGGAATAGAATTGAAGACTCAGAAATAAACCCACATACCTATGCTCACTTGACCTTTGACAAGAGAGTTAAAACCATCCAGTGTGAAAATTGCAGCATTTTCAACAAATGGTACTGTCACAACTGGTGGTTATCACGTAGAAGAATGCAAATTGATCCATTCTTATCTCCTTGTACTAAGATCAAGTCTAAGTAGATCAAGGAACTCCACATAAACCAGAGAAACTGAAGCTTATAGAGAAGAAAGTGGGGAAAAGCCTTGAAGATATTGGCACTGGGGAAGAAAGTGGGGAAAAGCCTTGAAGATATTGGCACTGGGGAAAATTTCTGAATAGAACAGCTTGTGTTGTAAGATCGAGAATTCACAAATGGGACTCATAAAATTGCAAAGCTTCTGTAAGGCAAAAGACACTGTCAATAAGAAAAGAAGGCCACCAACAGATTGGGAAAGGATCTTTACCAATCCTAAATCAGATAGGGGACTGATATCCAATATATATATATAAAGAACCCAAGAAGATGAACTCTAGAAAATCAAATAACCCCATTAATAAATGGAGCGTAGAGCTAAAAAGAGAATTCTTAACTGAGGAATATAAAATGAATGAGAAACACCTGAAAAAATATTCAACATACTTAATCATATGGGAAATGCAAATCAAAACAAAACTGAGATTCCACCTCACACCAGTCAGAGTGGCTACGATAAAAAATTCACATGACAGCAGATGCTGGCGAGCATGTGGAGAAAGAGGAACTCTGCTCCATTGTTGGTGGGATTTCAAGCTTGAACAACCACTCTAGAAAACAGTCTGGCAGTTCCTCAGAAAATTGGACATAGTACTACTGGAGGATCCAGCAATCCAGAAGATGTTCCAACTGGTAATAAGAACATATGCTCCACTATATTCATAGCAGCCTTATTTATAATAGCCAGAAGCTGGAAAGAACCCAGATGTCCCTCAACAGAGGAATAGATCCAGAAAATGTGGTGCATTTACTCAATGGAGTACTACTCGGCTATTAAAAACAATGAATTTATGAAATTCCTAGGCAAATGGATGGATCTGGAGGGTATCATCCTGAGTGAGGTAACCCAATTAGAAAAGAACTCACATGATATGCACTCACTGATAAGTGTATATTAGCCCAGAAACCTAGAATACCCAAGATACAGTTTACAAACCACATGAAACTCAAGAAGAAAGAAGACCAAAGTGTGGACACTTAGCCCTTCTTAGAATTGGGACCAAAACACCCATGAAAGGAGTTACAGAGACAAAGTTTAGAGATGAGATGAAAGAATGGACCATCCAGAGACTGCCCCAACTGGGGGTCCATCCCTTAATCAGAAACCAAAGCAGACACTATTGCATAGGCCATCAAGTTTTTGCTGAAATGACCCTGATACAGCTGTCTCTTGTGAGGCTGTGCCAGTGCCTGGCAAACACAGAAGTGGATGCTTACAGTCAGCTATTGGATGGAACACAAGGCCCCCAATGGAGGAGCTAGAGAACTTACCCAAGGGGTCGAAGGGGTCTCCAACCCTATAGGTTGAAGAACAATATGAACTAACCAGTACCACCAGAGCTGGTGTCTCTAGCCTCATATGTAGCAGAAGATGGCCTAGTTGACCATCATTAGGAAGAGCGGCCCCTTGTTCTTGCAAACTTTATATGACCCAGTTCAGGGGAAACACCAGGGTGAAAAAGTGGGAGTGTGTCGCTAGGGGAGAAGGGTGTGTGTGGAGGGTATAGGGGACTTTCGGGATAGCATTTGAAATGTAAATGAAGTAAATACCTAATACAAAAATGGAAAAATATTAAAAAAAAAAAAAAGAAGAAACTAGACTGCAGGTATAACATCTTAAGTCACAGACCATTGTCCTGTTCAAGCTATGAGACAGATACATTTCCTATACTTCTTCTCCATCAACTCAAGAACAAATACTCAAAATTTGTGTCTTTGGGTGATACTTAATGTCCTAATTGTAATAAAACTGGAATGCTACTTAGTATGAACATTTGGTAATTGTGATTGCTAATTTCTTTTTTTTTTCAACTTTTTTTTTCAACTTTTATTAGATATTTTCTTCATTTACATTTCAAGTGTTATCCAGAAAGTTCCCTATACCCTCCCCCTTCCTGGTCCTGCTCCCCTACCCATCCGCTCCCACTTCTTGGCCCTGGCGTTCCCCTGTATTGGGGTATATAAAGTCTGCATGACCAAGGGGCCTCTCTTCCCACTGATGGCCAACTAGGCCATCCTCTTCTATATATGCAGCTAGAGACATGAGCTCAGCCCCATGATCAATCAAGTACCAATAAGAAGGTGGATCTCCCAACTTCTGGGGAAGTCGAGGAACCCATGAAAGAGATCGAGGAAGAAGGAACCCTTGGGAGTGTTCCATCTAATAGCTGACTGTGAGCTTCCACCTCCATGTTTGCCAGGCATTGGTATAGTTTCCCCCGAGACAGCTATATCCGGGTCCTTTCAGCACCATCTTGCTGGCATATGCTATAGTGTCTATGTTTGGTGGCTGATTATGGGATGGATCCCTGGCAGCCGCAGTCATTGGGTCCATCCTTTGGAATCAGCTTCACACATGATCTCTTTAACTCTTTCAATGTGTGCTTTGTTCTTAATTCTAGGAAGGGGTGATGTGGCCACATTTTGATCTTCCTTCTTCTTGAGTATCATGTGTTTAGTAAATTGTATCTTTGGTAGTCTAGGTTTCTGGGCTAATATCCACATATCAGTGAGTACATGTTATGTGAGTTCTTTTGTGAATGGGTTACTTCACTCAGGATGATGGCTTCCAGATCCATCCATTTGCCTTGGAATTTCATATATTTATTGTTTTTAATAGCTGAGTAGTACTCCATTGTGAAATATACCAAATTTTTTGTATCCATTCCTCTGCTGAGGGACATCTGGGTTCTTTCCAGCTTCTGGCTATTATGAATAAGGCTGCTATGAACATAGTGGAACATGTGTCCTTATTACCAAATGGAATATCTTCTGGATATATGCCCAGTATGGGTATTGCAGGATCTTCTGGTAGTACTATGTCCAATTTTCTGAGGAACCACCAGACTGATTTCCAGAGTGGTTGAACCAGCTTGCATTCCCACCAACAATGGAGGAGTGTTCCCCTTTCTCCACATCCACCCCAGCATCTGTTGTCACCTGAATTTTTTATCTTAGCCATTCTTACTGGTGTGAGGTGCTTAGAGTCCCAACAAAACTAGACGTAAAGGGACTACTAATTCCTACAACTTGTAAAAAAGTTCACGAAGAGTCGGTAAGCCATAAGGAGTCAACTCTTAAGAAACAAATTGAGACACGGGGTGAAAAATTACCCCTATAAAGATTTTCTGGTGTCCACCTTCTTGAGTTCTTTATATATATTGGATATCAGTCCCTTATCTGATTTAGGATTGGTAAAGATCCTTTCCCAATGGGTTGGTGTCCCTTTTGTCTTGTTGACACTTGAAATGTAAATGAAGAAATTCTCTAATAAAAAAAAAAAAAAGACATTGTCCCTTTGGAGATATTAACAAGAAAACCATAAGGGTCTTTTTAAAATTAGGGAGTAGAAGATTCAAGAATGATTTTTGTCTCCCAAAGCCAGTCCTGTCATTGCCACTGAACATGAAATGGAAATTGTCATCCTGGAGGGAGATGAGGTCACAGAGTCACAGACTTCGACCACAAGCATGCGCTGCCTCACTTCCATAGTGCTCATTATTATAAAGTCAGGATCTGTAGATTGAGCACACAATACTGCAAAGGTAAGGAGCCAGATAAGTACTTTATATTTCAAAGTGTGCTGCAAAGCCAGCAAAGAAAAGAGGCCTGAAAATAATATTCCTGTAATAATGAGAATGGAAATCTGGGATAGAAATACATCCATGGAACAGAAATTAAAAGCCCAAATATAATTCCATAGTCAAGAGGTGAGTGAGAAGTTTAAAACTGTTTCTAGCCTGTGCCAGTCCCTGTTGGTTCTTGTTGTGCAATAAGTCCCACACTTGATGTGACTGTGGGTAAGATAACCTAACTGAATGTGCTGAGAAATTATGGTAAGAAGCACATGTGATAGCTACTTTTATTTTATAATATCTGTAGGATTATCTTTGTTAATACTATTATTATATATGAACTTTTCATGTTTTCCTGTTATAGTAAACATTGGAACAGAAATTTTAAAAGTACACAAACACAAGAATATGCATGATGTTTATAGAATCTGTGTCTAGAGTAAAATTTATTCTTAAATGATAGTACATTTTTGTTATAGAGGCAGTAAATGTGTGTGCAGTGAATTAACCCTGATATAATAAGTTGTTTAAAACCTCCAATTTTAAATCAGTAAGATAACATTAAAGGAAAGTTATATATGAGTACCAGGGTAGGACTCCATCACTCAGCCATGTTTGTCTTCACATATTATTCTTCATTTATGTTTGGTAAATGTTTACCTTTTCAAATTATTTAGATCCCTTTTTATGTATCTCTGATGTTATCTCCTAAATGTGAGCACATTATAAAATTTATAATAGGCTCATCAATACAAGAAGTAGGGAGTGCACAAGAATTTTAAAAGAAATTAGAATCAATTTTAAATTTAGTTAGAATTTAGTAACTTAAATTTCTTTCATGCTAATTCAGCACATGTTAGTATTTCATGTTGTACTCTCTACCAAGAAACATGGTAATAATTCATCTATTGTTAATATTATAACTTTTATTCTCCAACCATAACAATGCATATTTCTAGGAACACCATAAATATTAGGTCCATCTTATGCTTGTGAAACCAACCTGGAAGATGAGACAGCTTTCTGTCTGGTTAGACTATATGTAGGACACTTGATTTTATTAAAATCTCCAAAGCATTATGTGTACTTGCCATTTGCCTATGAAATAAGCCATGATGTCAAGATAGAAGATTTTGAAAAATTCATGTATTATCTATTTTGTTTGTGTGCATGAATATTTTGATTGGAAGCATATATGTGCCCTGTGAAAATATAAGGGAATGATATAAGATTGAGTATGGACATGGTATTTTATCATAGCTCAGTACAGTATAGTGTGAAAAACTGGGAACACTCTGTATCTGACCTGGCTACCTTGGGGAGTCTTCAGAGCAAGGAAGGAAACTATTTCTTATAAACTGACTCATGAGGTCACTGAAAATGGTTCTGACGTGATTATTGTAAGATATTTGGAAGCAGAGAAACTGAGGAATACAACTTAACCTCTCCTTGAGAGGAAATATGCACATGAGTCAGTATAAGATTGATGATTCAAATTGACTGGCTCTGAGATATTACTAGGGGCATGTCATTTTGAGCTGATATGTCAGTGAATATATGGGACTGAAAGATAATAAAACAATGGGCAGTAATGTTTGGGAAAGCAGGACATATAAGAGGCAGCTTTTGCTGTCTAGTTACATGAGTAGCATAGGACTATGTTCACACTGTTAAGAGAGAAATCAATTGTACTTCAGCACTGGGACTGGTCTTTACATTCTCTGTTGATCCACAATCAGATCAGGTAAGAAATGCTATTGAATTTGAAAATTAGAGTTCAATAATCATAAAATATACATAAATCTTTTAAAAATTCTATTTGCCATTATACACTTAACTCTTAACAAAATAAAGCAAAGTGAATGTTTACCAGTGAGAATATTGAATTTCAATGTAAATAACACTGTACTTCTATGCACAGAATACTATGGCTATGAAGGCAAATACACATCTATAGCTTGGCCAGAATGACCATACAAACATGAGCACAGAAGTGCTCTCAAATTGTGGTGGTCACTGATCACTGTTATTTTTTCTCATTAACATGGTTATTTGCTTCACTACAGTAAAAGAAGATGGATACAGAAATCCTCAATTCTGAACCATGTGATACCCTTCCTTTTCAGTCATTTTCATGTAAGGAGTCTCAAATGCCACATCAGCTCTTATTATGAAGCATATTATCAATAATTGTGGCTAATTTCTGCCAGCCTCACAAGAAATAGTGGTATAAGTTCAATGGAATCATTTCTTTGTGAATGGTATGGTCTCTCATTAAACACAACTCCAGGTAGGTAAAGCTTTAGAAAGTGTAAAAGTAACCTTTATTCACCTGAAGTAATTGTCATCTCAGAGACTTACTGCTGAATAAGCTAAACCTTTTTAGTTCTTTCTGAACTCTGGTTGGTGGGTTCAACTCAGAAATTCTGGCTCAATTTCTCTACAATCTGACTGAATCAATCTGACTTCTCTTAGCTCCTCATGCAATAAGGACCCTTGGTTTCAAACTAACTCTAGATATTTGTTCTAATATTCTAGCTCCTGATTTGCTGGATTCAACTGCCTTTCCTGACCTGCACTGTACTGCAACAACTCACTTATGAACTCAACTCCATTGCAAAACACTCACTTCACTGAGACCCAACTGATTCATTCTCTCTTCTTGCATTGCTCTTAAATAGTTTCTCTTTCCTATGCTGTTCTCCTAAGAGTTGTACATATCCCATCTCTGAGGCATTCTGTCTAATATTTCTCTGATTCATCACTTTGTACCTCAGTTAGACATAATTTTCAAACATGTTGACTTTCTTCTACAATCTAAATTTAACTTCATTGTTGGGTTTAATGTGTGTATTAAGGGTTTTTCTATATTCCAGCCAGGTGGACTAATGGAGTGTCATTCCAGCCCAGGTGACACAGATCTAGAAGGATTTTGGATGTTACAAATGAAGCCCAGAATCTTTTTCCTATATGCAATGAAATGTGGTGTGATCCTCAAGATCCTCAGCCACATCTTTATAGACTTCCTTTACTCTGTGCAACCATCAATGCTTACATTGGTCATGGTGGCTGAATGGTCTATGCAACTTGATAACATTGGTTGATTCCTATCTTCCTGTCCAGTCACAGCAGCTATTGCCCTAATGTGTGAGACAGCATGGACACCCCTGAGGCCATAATTGGTATGTGAAATTCTATTTTGTGCTTATCAGTTCATAGATCATGAACTGCTACTGGATATACGTGGGTGGTCTTCAGATGAATGCTCCAAAGATTGATAATGGATGATGTAAAAAAAAAAAAAGTAAATATATTGTATGTTTTTCCTTAAAATTGGTCTTTTCAAGTTTCTTGGCCTCTCGACACACCCATTCTCTCATAAATACACACTTCTAATTTCAAAACTTTGAATATTTTTTATTTTCTTCTGCAGCCATTTTCTAGGGTATACTAGAGTTCTAGTACATGGAAGGGAGACTGTTTGTATGTGGTAGTTTCTACAAACTCTGCTATTGTCCCCATCTGTTTATACTTCTTCATAATGCAGAAGTTACAGCATGACCAACCCCAGTTCTTGATTGTTCAGCTGATTGTGTCTGCATGGAAGATGAGTCGTGTAAAACAAAGCCCTTTCTAGAAATGCTAGATTCAAAATAATGCTAATTCAAAGCATCATCTCTCTGCGTTTGCAAGGGATCTTACTCAATTTAAGAATGATTTTCTGACACCTTTTCTCACAAGAATAGAAATGGTGTCCTGGACATATTCCCCCCTTTGCACTGCACTGCTGGAGCAGTTTGACGGTAATTTTCTGTGAAAATTTTCATTGATCATTGAAAGAAGGAAAGATCTATTCTATGTTAAAACAAAGACAGGTGTAGCTGAGAAAATGCAAAGGAAACTTTGTTCAGTTGAGGAAACTACACATATATTCTGAGTAGTATTACAAATTTCTCATTACTTATCCTTCGATTATAGATGACATTAAGTATTAGTTTAATAAAGAGAGCAGACGAGACTGCAGTGAGTATATAGGCAACACAAATTAGACATAGAATTTTTCTACTGTTTATTTTTACACAACATTTATAAACTTTTACTTTTATAAAAAGCAGATGGGTTGATCTGGGAAGAATGGAAAGTGATTAGGAGAAATTGTATAGCACTCTCAAATAAACAAAATAAATATTTTGTTGAAAAATAATTTTTTTAAGTTTTGTGATTGTTATTGAAGTTTATTTCTTTACATGAAAAGCAAATAACAGTATTTTCTGATTATCTTACATTGTGTTTATTTATATTGCCTGTCACTACTTCTTGTTTCTGACAGGCCAACATCACATCATCCTGAGTGCTGCATCTTCTAGGGAACTTGTTCATTCTCCTTCCATCAATATGTACATTCTGTGGTATTGAGAAATCCACAGTAAGAAGCATGAGAAATAATCACTTCTGTCACAGATTTTGAGATGAGTTCTGTTTTTTTATGTTGTCTATGCTGATCTTGTACTCCTGAGGTTTAAGGAATTTGTTTCATCCACTCAGTTCCTCCATGGATTAAAGGTGTCCCACTGCATAACATGCTATAAACTGTTGACAATATTCTTTTGACCAAACAATTATTGTGGCCATCCTAGAAAAAAAATTTCTTGAATGACATAATGGCCCTCTGGAATATGGCAATAAGAATCATTTTCTTATTACAAACTACAACTGGAATTTTTGGAAATTCCTCTCTTATACTCTACTATCTTATCTGTTACTACAAAAAATATACATTAAAGCCTACAGATTTCATTCTCTTTCACCTAATGACTGCTAATGCCTTGATCATTCTTTCTTTAGGAGTCCCCCAAACACTGTCAGTTTGGGGATTGAAGGAGTTCCTGAATAATTTTGGATGTGATTTCCTATTGTACATTCAAGGATTTGGTAGAAGAGTGTCCATTTGCATGACCTGTCTTCTGAGTATCTTTCAAACCATAACTATCAATCCCAGAAAATTCTGTTGGAAATATCATAAAGTCATAGTTTCAAAAGTCATTGGTTGTTCCATTTCCCTCTTCTGGGTCTTGCACATGTTGATTAACTTCATTTTCTTTGTATACACATCTATCAAAAGGAATCGAAAAAATGTCACAAGAATACGAGATTTTGGATACTGTTTCCTTATAGGGAGTGATGATATCAGTGACTTCCTGTATACAGCGTTAGTGGCCTGCCCTGAAGTTTTTTTCTCTGTGTTCATTGTCTGGTCCAGTGGTTCTATGATTGTTATTCTATACAGACACAAGCAGAGGGTTCAACACATCCACAGCTCTCACAGGTCCTGCAGATGCTCTGCTGAATCCAGGGCTACAAAGAACATCCTTGCACTATTATCTACATTTCTGACTTTCTATACTCTCTCCTCCATCTTAAAAAGCTGCATTGCTCTTCTGTATAATCACAATTGGTGGCTGATGAATATTAATCATTTTATTTCTCTGTGTTTTCCCTCCTTTGCTCCATTTGTTCTCATCAGTCATTACTCTATTGTGTCCAGATTCAGTTTGTACTGGTTAAGAAAAAAATAACTATCTCTAATTTAAATGTAAGTATGTAAATATAAGTATACATCATTATCCAATTGTTTATTCACTCATCACCCTAAAAGATCAATAAGGAAAATTAAGGCAAAGCACCTTGTCTATGCAAATGAACCAAAATGTGCTTGGGAGTTTTCTCTGTTGCTTGAACGTGCAGCTTGTATGAGCTGACCATCCTGTGTTTGGCTTACTTATTCCTCAATTTTTATCTACTGTAGTTATTGCACTAACCAGGTGATGCTAGTAAACAAACTGTCAATAAAGCTACCATTCTTTTGGCATTCATTCTGTCAGAAATTCTTGGCTGAATGACTATTGCACAGTCAGGTTGTAGGTAAGAGGTTCTAATTGAAAGGCAAACAGAAAATGAAGGGCCATAAATTTGTTCTTCAGGTAACTCTTGTCCCATGAAAGATAATCTAGCCTGCACCAGAACAAGAAAATTTCTTCATGATAATTTCCCAGAAACTTTGCATGCAGTTGCTTCAGAAAAATTACTATTTAACTTTTCTTAACCTAGTACAACAGTCTTCAATAAAGACTGGCAACTCCACTAGCTACTTAGAACAACATTTGTGATTCAAGTCTTTTATCATGTACCAAAATCTATTAAAAATTAATCAAATTTTTCATGTGATCTTGACCTTTGATTGCTAGTATTTTTTTCATTTTTTCTTAATTAAACATAGATTTGTTTTCTCATGATATACAATCTGAATATAGTTTCCTCTTCCTCTAATCCTTCCCATTCCTGCTTCTCTTAATTTCATTAGGAAAGGACAGGCTTCTAAGGCATAACTATGAACTACAACACAATAAGTTATATGGTTGACCAAAAAATTGTCATATCAAAAAAGGCCTCTCAACTGGTCTTCCATTATCAACTGATTAGCCCTGAAATATAATACATAAAAGGAACATATTATGGAATAAACAGGTTGTTTTTACACACACACACACAAACACACACAAACACACACAAACACACACACACACACAAAAGATGGCTTCTGAGAGAGGAAGTATCAGATTTTTTAAGGTATCCATAATTTAGAACTCCTCATAGTTCCATTATTGCCTCTGCCCTAGGCTCACACTTGCTTCTTTTAGTAAACTTAGTGTTTGTTTGTTGTTTGTTTAAGGAACACATGATATTTAGAGGGAATTGTGGTGGGTGGTTAAAAAATGAAAGTGATTGGAAATAAGTAATCATTTTTAGACTTGCATAAAATATATATGCCTGTATGAATCACTCAAATACTTTAAGTAATACATATTGCAAATATAAAAGTTAATTAAGTTGATTTGTGTAGGAATAAGGAATTGAAGACTAGAATCCAAATCAATACAGATTTCTCTAACTTTCTCATTGTTCTCAATGTTTCTAGTACTTTCCACAATATACCTCTTCAGCCTTCACAGTTCTTAAAAACACAATCACATCTAAAACACCATATCCATTTGGAAAAATTCACAATAAAATTTCTCCAAAGAATTTTTGTTAATTGACACCTGGGAAATTTGCAGAGATGATCTTGTTTCCACAAGTCAGTGATCTTATTGATACTGTAGGTGAAATGAAAATTGCAGTTCTGGAGGGAAGTGAGCACACAGTCACAGACTTTCCCCTTAGGTTTAAGTTGGCTCTCCAACAGAATTGTTTAGAAATGAGTCTGAATCGGCTTAATGAGCCCAGCATTGTGCAAAGGCAAGAAGCCAGGTGAGTGAGTACTCTGTTTTTCAGTCTGAGTGGTAAAGCTAGCAAAGAAGAAAATCCTAGATAAATATTCACATCTGCTAATAGTAAACTAATAAAGAGAGAAATCTATGGAGTGGATAGAGAGGATGAGATTAATTCTATAACTAGAACATGATTGAAAAGGTAGAAGTGACCTAGGGCACAAACTCTGCAGCCAGTCCCACAACACCCAGCCCAACCTCCAATCCCAGGTGCCCTAACATGCCCAGGATCACAGGATCACAGGATCACGGGATCACAGGATCACGGGATCACGGGATCACAGGATCACAGGATCTCAGAATCACAGGATCCCAGAATCACAAGATCATAGAAACACCTGGACTCTGAGGAGTTCTGACACAACCAGGATCTCAGGAAGAACAGACACAAATCAGATATAGTGAGGGCAAGAAGCACTAGAAATGACCAAATGGCAGGAAGGGAGCTTAAGAATATAAGCAACAATGAACCATAATTACTTGGCATCATCAGAACCCAATTCTCCTACCATAGGAAGCCCTGGATACACCAGGATACCAAAAATCAAGATTTGAATCTAAACTCGCATCTCAGGAAGATGATAAAGGAGTTTAAGAAGGACATAAATAATTTCTTTAAAGAAATATAGGAGAACACAGGTAAACATGTAGAAGCCTTAAAAGAGGAAACACAAAACTTCCTTAAAGAATTACAAGAAAACACAATCAATCACATGAAGGAAATGAACAAAATCATCCAAGATCTGAAAATGGAAATAGAAACAATAAGAAAATCACAAAGGGAGACAATCCTAGAGTTAGAAAGCCTAGGAAAGAGATCAGGAGTCATAGATGTAAGCATCACCAACAGAATAGATACTATCTCAGGGACAGAAGATAGAAAACACTGATACCAGTGGAAGAAAATTTAAAAGGCAAAAAGTCCAAATCCAAAATATCCAAGAAATCCACGACACAATGAGAAAAATCAAACCTTAGGATAACAGGTTTAGAAAAGAGCAAGGATTCTGAGATTAAAGGGCCAGTAAATATCTTGAACAAAATTATAAAAGAAAACTTCCCTAACTTAAAGAAAGAAATGCCGGTGAACATACAAGAAACCTACAGAACTCCAAGTAGACTGGACCAGAAAAGTAATTCCTCCTGTCACATAATAATCAAAACAACAAATGCACTAAACAAAGAAAGAATATTAAAAGCAGTAAGGAAAAAATGTCAAGTAGCATATAAAGGCAGACCTATCAGAATTACATCAGACTTCTAACCAGAGACTATGAAAGTTAGAAGATCCTGGGCAAATGTCATACATATAATAAGAGAACATAATGCCAGCCCAAGCCACTATACCCATCAAAACTCTCATTTACCATAGAAGGACAAAACAAAATATTCCATGACAAAACCAAATTTCCACAGTATCTTTCCACAAATCCATCCCTATGGAGGATAATGAAAACACCAACACAATGCGGGAAACTACAGTATCCAATTAATAAAAATCAGGACTGAAAAGGGACACATAACAACAGAAACTTTGGTAATTCAAAAAGTCATCAGATTCTAGTATAAAAGCTTATAATCAACAAAATTGGGAAACCTTGATGGAATAGACAATTTTCTAGACACATAATAGGTCACAAAGTTAAAATTGCATCAGAAAAACCATCTAAAGTGTCCCATAACCCCCAATGAAACAGAAACAGTCATTAATATTCATAGTCTCCCAAGCCAAAAAAAAAAAAAAAAAAAAAAAAAAAAAAAAAAAAAAAAAAAAAAAAAAAAAAAAAAAAAAAAAAAAAAAAAAAAAAAAAAAAAAAAAAAAAAAAAAAAAAAAAAAAAAAAAAAAAAAAAAAAAAAAAAAGCCCAGGACCAGATGGGTTTAGTGGAGAATTCTATCATACTGTTAATGAACACCTAATCCCCAATACTCTTCCCACTATTCCACAATATAGAAGCAGAAGGAACACTACCCAATTAATTCTATAATGCCACAATTATGCTTATACATAAACCATACAAACTCCAAAGAACAAGATCTTCAGACCAATCTCCTTTATGGATATTTATGTAAACATACTCAACAAAATCCTTGTCAACAGAATCCAGGAACACATCAAAACAATCATTCACTACAATCAAGTCGGCTTCATCCCTGGGATGAAGGGATGGTTCAATATATGGAAATCCATCAAAGTAATTCACAATAAACAGACTCAAAAAAAAAAAAGAACATTTTAGTAGATGCCGAGAAAGCATTTGACAAAATCCAACACCCTTTCATGATAAAAAGTCTTGGAAAGATCAAGAATTCAAGGCCCATACCTAAACAGAGTAAAATAAGGTACAGCAAATCTGTATCCAACATCAAACTAAATGAAGAGAAAGTTGAAGCAATCCAATCTACCTGCCTGTCTCTGTCCCTATACCATGCAGTTATCACTATTACTCTGAAATACAGCTTGAGGTCAGCGATGGAGATTACCCTAGATGTTCTTTATTTGTTGAGTATAGCTTTTACTCTCCTGTGTTTTTGGTTATTTCAAATGAATTTGAAAATTGTGCTTTCTATCTCTATGAAGAATTAAGTTAGAATGTTGATGGGAATCGCATTAATTCTATATACTGCTTTCAATAAGGTAGCCATTTTTACTATATTAACCTAGCCAATGCATGAGCATAAGTGATCTTTCCATCTTCTGATATCTTCTTTGATTTTTTTTTCAGAGAATTGAAGTTCTTGTCATACCGATCTTTCACTTGGTTGGTTACAATCACACCAAATTATTTTATATATTTGTGACTATTTGAAGGGTATTGTTTCCCTAATTTTTATCACAACCTGTTTATCATTTCAGTATATGAAGCCTACTGATTTGTTTGAATTAATTTTTTATCCAGCCACTTTGCTGAAGTTCTTTATCAGGTTTAGGAGTTATCTGGTAGAATTTTGGGGCCACTTAGGTATACTATCATATCATCTGCAAATAGTGATATTTTGACTTATTTCTTTCAAATTTGTGTCCTTTGAGCTCCTTTTGTTGTCTAATTGCTATGGCTCTATGGCTAGGACTTAGAGTATTATATTGGATAGATAGGGAAAGAGTGGGCAGCCTTTTCTAGTCCCTGATTTTAGAAGGAAAGACTATGCAGAGACTCTCCCACCTAGTAAGCCATTCCAAATACAGACACCAAACCATGACACTATTGTGAATACTAAGAAGTACTTGTGGACAGGAACCTGACTTAGCTGTCTTCTGAAAGGCTCTACCAGAAACTTAATAATACAGTTGTGGATGCTCCCAGACAACCATTGGACTGAGCATGATTACTCCAATGGATGAGTTAGAGGAAGGATTGAAGGAGCTCAGTGAGTTTGCAACTCCATAGGATGTAAACACACCCCCGCCCCCAGAGATCCCAGCACTAAACCACCAATCAAGATGTACACATGGAGGGACCCATGGCTCTAGCTGCATTTGTAGCAGAGGATGACCTTATCTGGAATCAATGGAAGGACCAGTCCTTGGTCCTGTGATGTCTTGATGCCCCATTAGAGGCAAATGTCAAAACAATGAGGTGGGAGTAAGTGGGTCATTGGCTAGGGTGCACCCTCATAGAAGCAAGTGGAGGGGGGATAGAGTGTTTCTAGATGGGAAACCAAAAAAGAGGATAACATTTGAACATATAAATAAATAAAATATCAAATAACAACAAAAAGAACAATATCAACTAACTGGATAACTCAGAACTCTTCTGGACTAAACCACCAGAGTATGCCTATATGGATGCAAGGCTCCAGATACATATGTAGCAGAGTATGGCTTTATCTGGCATATATGGGAGGGGAGGTCCTTGGTTCTCTGGAGGCTTGTTGTCCCAAGGTAGGACATTGCTAAAGGTCTAAGGTGGGAGTGCTTGAATGGGTGGAGGGGCACCTCATAGGGGCAATGGGAAAGAGAAGAGGAAGGATGGGATGGTGGTCTGTGGAGGCGTAACTGGGAAGGGGTGTATCATTTGAAATGTAAATGAATAAAATGATTAATAATAAAGAAAGAAAATTGTGCTCATGAGCTTTGATAGATTGTTTAGCAGAGGTATGGAATTGCTTATTTATTTCTCAATTGAAAAACTGTACTGATTTGTAGAAAAAAACATTTTATATGATAATGTTTAAATTAAAAATATTATCCCTTTGTGAAGAAAACAAAATAAAACAAAACAAAAACAAATGATGAGTGATTTCTGACTCACAGAATTTCTGTTGTGGGAGGATTATATTGGTGAGACAATCTGTTAATGAGATGGCACCTGAACAAGGGGCCTGAATGTGGGGGGTCTCACTGAGAAATGCTGTCTGTGGTGGAGCTCCACAGAAAACAGAAGAAAAGTGAAAGTATTCATGAAGCACAGTAAGCAACATATAGCATTAATGCTATCACTAGCCCTAATTTTTATCTTTTGGAGATGGTTGTTGCAGGAAGTGCATTCAAAAGGATACTAGCTAGGCTGAAGAGGTGTTGACACAACACCAAATTCACCAAGGTGTGGCAGCAAAATGGGGCATAGGAATTCTAAAGAGGCCTCCATCCACAGCCTAAAAGAGCTGCTCCAGGAGAGAGGAGCAGGGTTTTCAAAACAGAAATTAGAAAAAAATTTAGGTCAGATAGATTTATGTTGTCCATGGCTTTCAGAAGAAAGAACTTTAAATAAGGAAATCTGGAATAGAGTTGGAGACTTTCTAGGAGCCATTCAGACAAATCATATCACCTTCTGCCTTTGGTTGCTTATAAAAGATGCTATTGATAATAGTGAAGATAAAGATACTTCTCAGGTGTTAGCTACTGCCCAAGAACAGCTTGAAGAACTCCAGGAAGAGTCCATGTCAGGCTTTTCCTGCAGGAGATACTGCTCAGATAGACATGCAAAGCTATAAGTTAGATTTAGAAGTTAAGCTGCATAAATTGTCCAATGAGCTACAAGAATTAAAGAGTGCATCAAGTGGAGGAAAGTGCAATAATTCTAAGATATGACAATCTCCTTTAGAAAGAGCCATGAATCAGGCTTGCAGGCAGGAGAAGGATACATCTGAAGTATTAGTGTTTCTTGTAGTTGAGATAGTTGATCAGCACAGCAAGGCAGTCAGACAATATCAAATGTGAGAGTTAAAGGTGAGAAAAGAGTTAAAACCAGCTGTGGCACACTATGGTCCCACTGCTCCCTTTACACAAGCTTTATTGGATACAATAAATTTAACCCTTCAAGACTGGAAAACTATATGTAAGGCTACTTTGTCAGGAGGAGATTAGTTATTTTGGGTTTCTTAATAGCTTGAAGCAAGTAAAAGAGCTATTGTGATGAATGCTCAGTCAGGTAACGCTCAATGGGTTGTTAACATGCTTTTAGGAGAAGGTGAATATGAAGGTAATGCTAATCAAACTGGGCTGCCTGCAGGAGTGTATGCACAGATTTGAGTAGCTGCTCATTGTGTTTGGACTCAGTTACCGACTAAAGGGGGATCTCAGTGAGAATTTATCTGGCATCAAGCAAGGTTCTGATGAGCCATTTCAGTAATTTCTGGACAGACTGCTAAAAGCAGCTGGTAGCATTTTTGGAGAAAGCTCAGGCAGGAATTCTTTGTTACAATCGGGTTATGAGAATGCTAATGCAGCCTGTTGAGCCACTCTCGGGCCATACAAAGCAAGAACAGACTTTTCTGGATACATTCATCTTTGTGCAGAAATTTGACCCTCATACAATCATGGTCTGGCATTTGACACTTTCACAGAGATGAGGGAATAAAGTATGTTTTAAATGTGGGGGTCGAGGTCACTTTACGAATGAGTGTCCTAGAAACAGAGGTATGTATAGACAATCAGGTTATGCCCCAGGAATTTGTCCTCAATACAAGAAAGGTAATCACTGGGCCAGGAATTGTAAATCAAAAACAGAAAATTAGGGCCATCCCTTGTCCAGAAACAAGCAGAGAGGTTAGAGTGAGTGGAGCGGGGACAGCACTGGGGTAATACAGGAGTGACCAGTCAAAGAGCAGAGGTCCCTTCTGGTCCCTGCCAGCACGCCAGGTTTCCTTGGGCGCTCAGCCTGTGCACTCCAAAACCAGCCCTAGAGGACTCCCCAAGGGATCTTCAATCCAGCAGTGAGTGGAGCAAAACATCAGTTCCATCTAGTCGCGCGGGAATGGGGACATCACTGGGGAAATACAGGAGTGGCCAGACAAAAGCAGAGGTTCCTTCTGGTACCCTCCAGTGCCTGGTTTCCTTGGGCTCACAGCCTGTGTACTCCCCAACCAGCCCTAGAGGACTTCCCACATGATCTTGGGACCAGCATTTCACATGAGCCCACAATCAAAGGATTACAATATAAGATGGACTCAGAGGAGTCCAGAATCAACTGGGGATATAAAAAGGACAGGCTCCAGACTGCAAAGGGTCCCTCAGACACAGTCTGCACAGGTCAGCTCATGGACTGCTAATGGTGACTGAGCAAAAGGCTGAACAGGGCACCTTTTGGGACACAACCAGCTCTGGGCTCTAGACACCCTCCCCACCTGAGGACAGGTCTCCCCCCTGGGAGGGCCTTCTCTGCAAGAACTTGTGAGAGAGCCATATTGGGTCCTAGGTCACTCAGAGACCAGTCTACACAGGTCAGCTCACGGACCACAAAGGGTTGCTCAGACCCAGTCTGAGCAGGTCAGCTCACAGACTGCAAAGGGTCGCTCAGACCCAGTCTGCTCTGGTAAGCTCAGGAACTACAAAGAGTGAGTGAGCAAAAGGCTGAGCAGTGCACCTTTTGGGACAGACCCAACTCACGGCTCTAGACATCCCAGAACCCTCCCTGCCTGAGGACAGTTCTCAGCCTGGGAGGGCTTTCCCTGCCCAAACGTGTGAGAGAGCAATCTTGGGTTCCAGGTTGCTCAGACCTAGTCTGCACAGCTCCACTCAGGGACTGCAAAGGGTGAGTGAGCAAACAGCTGAACAGGGCACCTTTTGGGACACACCCAGCTTTGGGCTCTAGACATCCAGGCTCCCTCCCCACCTGAGGACAGTTCTCCAACTGGGAGGCCTTTACCTGCTGGAACTTGTGAGAGAGCCATATTGGGTCCCAGGTCGCTCAGAGACCAGTCTGCTCAGGTCAGCTCACTGACTACAAAGGCTCCCACAGAGACCCGTCTGTGCAGGTGAGTGTGCAGACTGCAGAGGCAACACATCTTCTAGGACAGGCCCTATATAGGGTCTTCAACTTTTGCTAAGAGGCAGATCTGAACACCAAAACTCTGTGCACCTTCCCTGCAAAAGGAGAGCTCACCTGCTGAGACTACTCTGACCACAGAGATTCAGGAGAGAGCTGGGCTCCTGAGTCTGCTGACAAAGTCCAACAGAATCACAGGAGGAACAAGCTGCAACCAGAGACACCTATAACAACCAACACCAGAGATTACCAGATGGGGAAAGGCAGATGTAAGAATCTTAATAAGAGAAAGCAAGACCACTCACCTTCATCAGAACCCAGCATTCCCACCTCAGCCAGTCCTGGACACCTGAAAAGCAAGACTCAGATTTAAAATCATATCTCATGGTGCTGGTAGAATACATGAAGAAGGACACCAAGAAGGACATGAATTGTCGCGCTCCTACCCTGTCCAGTGGGAATAAGACACAGGACAATCAGATTTCTCCTCAGGACAGTTTACTCAGGAACTTGACGTGGCCAATGGTGCATGACGAATGGCAAAATGCCGGCCCAGAGCCTCCCCAGAAGCAGCTACTTAAGCCCTGTCCTGGCCAATCACCGAGCTGCCCCGTGGCTCTTGCATGACTACACCAGGCGTTCTCGAGACACCAGGCGCTCTCTGGCTCAAGATCAAACAGCTGACACTGCCTGATGCCAATTTAAGAGTCATTTATGCCAGAACAGCTGAATTGGTCGATGCTGTCTTTAAAGAGCTGTTGAATGGCTCCCTAATCTCCCCCTTTTTTATTTCATATGAACCAGTGGCAACCAGCTCTCCAAATCATTATGCTTTAGGTCAGATCATTTCTAGGCCAGGCCATCAAGCCCGTCACTGAGTACTCACGCAGCACAAGCCTGACCACCATGGACTATGGCTGAACTTCAATAACAACATAAATAATAGAAAGCGAACATTCCCATGGATACTGAACAACACTCTACTCAATGATTCCTTAGTCAAGGATGAAATAAAGAAAGAAATTAAAGACTTTCTAGAGATTAATGAAAATGAAGCCACAACATAACCAAACTTATGGAAAACAATGAAGGCAGTCCTAAGAGGAAAACTCATGGCCCTAAGTGCCTCCAAAATGAAACTAGTGAGAGCATACACTAGTAACTTGACAGCACACCTAGAAGCTCTAGAACTAAGGAAGCAAATTCACCCAAGAGGAGTAGAGGACAGGAAATAATCAAACTCAGGGCAGAAATCAACCAAGTAGAAACAAAAAGAACTATTCAAAGAATTAACAAAACCAGAAACTTGTTCTTTGAGAAAATCAACAAGATAGATAAACCCTTAGCCAGACTCACTAGAGGGGACAGGGACAGTATCTTAATTAACAAAATCAGAAATGAAAAAGGAGACATAACAACGGAACCTGAGGAAATCCAAAACATCATCAGATCCTAGTACAAAAGGCTATACTCAACAAAGCTAGAAAATCTGGATGAAATGGACAATTTCCTATAATGACAACAGGTACCAAAGTTAAGCCAGGACCAGACTAATGAACTAAACAGGCCCATTTCCCCTAAAGAAATAGAAGAAGTCATCAATAGTCTCCCAACCAAAAAAAGCCCAGGACCAGATGGGGTTAGTGCAGAGTTCTATCAGACCTTCAAAAAAGACCTAATTCAACTTCTCCTCAAACTATTCCACAAAATAGAGACAGAAGATACTCTGCCCAATTCATTCTATGAAGCCACAATTACTCTGATGCCTAAACCACACAAAGATCCAACAAAGAAAGATAACTTCAGACCAATTTCCCTCATTAATATCGATGCAAAAATACTCAATAAAATCCTCGCAAACCGCATCCAAGAACATATCAAAATGATCATCCATCATGACCAAGTAGTCTTCATCCCAGAAATGCAGGGATGGTTTAATATATGGAAATCCATCAACATAACCCACTATATAAACAAACTCAAGGACAAAAACCACATAATCATCTCCTTAGATGCTGAGAAAGCATTTGACAAAATCCAACACCCTCTCATGATAAAAGTCTTGGAAAGATCAGGAATTCAAGGCCCATACCTAAACATAATAAAAGCAATCTACAGCAAACCAGTAGCCAACATCAAACTGGATGGAGACATGCTGGAAGCAATCCAATTAAAATCAGGGACTAGACAAGGCTGCCCACTTTCTCCCTACCTATTCAATATAATACTTGAAGTCCTAGTCAGAGGAATTCAACAACAAAAGGAGATCAAGTGGATAAAAATTGGAAAGGAAGAAGGCAAATTATCACTATTTGCAGATGATATGATAGTATATATTCAGGACCCCAAAAATTCCACCAAAGAACTCCTAAACCTGATAAACAGCTTCAGTACAGTAGCTGGATATAAAATTAACTCAAACAAATCAATGGCCTTTCTCTACACAAAGGATAAGAGGGCTGAGAAAGAAATTAGGGAAACAACACCATTCACAATAGTCACAAATACTATAAAATACCTTGGTGTGACTCTAACTAAGGAAGTGAAAGATCTGTATGACAAGAACTTCAAGTCTCTGAAGAAAGAAATTGAAGAAGATCTCAGAAGATGGAAAGGTCTCCCATTCTCATGGAATGGCAGGATTAATATAGTCAAAATGGCTATCTTGCCAAAAGCAATCTACAGATTCAATGCAATCCCCATCAAAATTCCAACTCAATTCTTCACTGAGATAGAAAGGGCAATTTGCAAATTCATCTTGAATAATAAAAAACCTAGGAGAGCAAAAACTATCCTCAACAATAAAAGAAGCTCTGGTGGAATCACCATGCCTGACCTCAAGCTGTACTACAGAACAATTGTGATAAATAAATAAATAAATAAATAAATAAATAAATAAATAAATACTGCATGGTACTGATATAACAACAGACAGATAGAACAATGGAATAGAATTGAAGACCAAGAAATGAACCCACACATCTTGGGTCACCTTATCTTCGACAAGGGAGCTAAAACTATCCAGTGGAAAAAAGACAGCATTTTCAATAAATGGTGCTGGCACAACTGGCGGTCAACATGCAGAAGAATGCGAATTGATCCATTCCTTTCTCCTTGTACAAAGCTCAAGTCTAAGTGGATCAAGGACCTCCACATTAAACCAGAGACACTGAAGTTCATAGGGGAGAAAGTGGGGGAAACCCTTGAAGATATGGGCACAGGGGAAAAATTCCTAAACAGAACACCAATGGCCTGTGCTGTAAGATCACAAATCAACAAATGGGACCATATAAAATTGCAAAGCTTCTGTAAAGCAAAAGATACTGTCAATAAGACAAAAAGGCCACCAATGGATTGGGAAAGAATTTTTACCAATCCTAAATCTGATTGGAGGCTAATATCCAATATTTACAAAGAGCTCAAGAAGCTGAACACCAGAAATTCAAATAACCCCATTAAAACATGGGGTACAGAGCTAAACAAAGAACTTTCAACTGAACAATGCCAAAGGGCTGAGAAGCACCTTAAAAAATGTTTGAAATCCTTAATCATCAGATAAATGCAAATCAAAACAACCTTGAGATTCCACCTCACACCAGTCAGAATGACTAATATCAAAAATTCAGGTGACAGCAGATGCTGGCTAGGATGTGGAGAAAGAGGAACACTCCTTCATTGCTGGTGGGATTGCAAGCTGGTACAACCACTCTGGAAATCAGTCTGGCGGTTTCTCAGAAAACTGGACACAGTACTACCAGAAGATCCAGCAATACCCCTACTGGGCATATACCCAGAAGATATTCCAACTGGTAACAAGGACACATGCTCCACTATGTTCATAGCAGCCTTATTTATAATAGCCAGAATTTGGAAAGAACCCAGATGTCCCTCAAGAGAGGAATGGATGCAGAAAATGTGGTACATTTACACAATGGAGTACTACTCAGCTATTAAAAACAATGAATTTATGAAATTCTTGAGTAAATGGATGTATCTGGAGGATATCATCCTGATTGAAGTAACCCAACCACAAAAGAAGTCACTTAATATGCACTCAGTGATAAACAGATATTAGCCCAAAAACCTAGAATACCCAAGATACAATTTCCAAAACACACAAAAATCAAGAAAGACCAATGTGTGGATCCTTCATTCCTCCCTATAATAGGGTTTAAAATATGCATGGAAGGAGGTGCAGAGACAAAGTTTGGAGCTAAATGAAACCATGGACTGTCCAGAGAGTGCCCCACCCGGGTGGTCCATCACATAATCAGCCACCAAATGCAGACACTACTGCACACACCAGCAGGATATTGCTGAAAGGACCCTGATATAGCTGTCTCCTGGCAGGCTTTGACAGTCCCTGACAAATACAGAAGTGTATGCTCACAACCATCTATAGGACAGAACACAGGGTCCCCAATGTAGGATCTAGAGAGTACCCAAGAGCTGTAGGGGTCTGCAACCCTATAGATGGAACAACAATATGAACTAATCAGAACCCTCAGAGCTCATTTCTCTAGCTGCTTATGTATTAGAAGATGGCCTAGTTGGCCATTATTCAGGAAGAAAGGACCTTGGTCTAGCAATGTTTATATGCCCCAGTACAGGGGAATGCCAGGGTCAAATAGTGGGAAGCAGAGGGTAGGGGAGCAGGGTGGTGGGTGGGTATAGGGGACTTTTGGGATAACCCTTGAAATGTAAATGAAGAATTTCTCTAATTAAAAAAAAAGAATTGACAAATGGGACCTCATAAAGTTGCAAAGCTTCTGTAAGGCAAAATACACTGTCAACAAGACAAAAGGGCCACCAACAGATTGGTAAAGGATATTTACCAATCCTAAATCAGAAAGGGGTCTGATATCCAATATATATAAAGAACTCAAGAAGGTGGGTACCAGAAAATCAAATATCCCCATTAGAAAGTGGGGCACAGAGTTAAACAAAGAATTCTCAACTGAGAAATACTGAATGGCTGAGAAGCACGTGAAAAAATGTTCAACATCCTTAATCATCAGGGAAATGCAAATCAAAACAACCCTGAGATTCCACCTCACACCAGTAAGAATAGCTAAGATCAAAAATTCAGGTGACAGCAGATGCTGGCATGTATGTGGAGAAAGGGGAACACTCCTCCATTGTTGATGGGACTGCGAGCTGGTTCAACCACTCTGGAAATCAGTCTGGTGGCTCCTCAGAAAATTAGACATTGTACTACCAGAAGATCCTGAAATACCTCTCCTGGGCATATATCCAGAAGATGTTCCATCGGGTAATAAGGACACATGCTCCACTATGTTCATAGCAGCCTTATTCATAATAGCCAGAAACTGGAAAGAACCCAGATGTCCCTCAACAGAGAAATGGATACAAAAAAATTGGTACATTTACACAATGGAGTACTACTCAGCTATTAAACACAATGAATATATGAAATTCCTAGGCAAATGGATGGATCTGGAGGGGATCATCCTGAGTGATGTAAGCCATCTGACTATCTCTAGTGCTTCCTGCCCTCACTATATCTGACTAGAGCCCATCCTTCCAGTAATCCTGGTTGAGTCAGAACTCCCCAGATTTCAGCTGTCTCTGTGATCCTGAAATTTTGGGTATGTCAGAGTCCCTGGAGGTCTAGCTGCCTCTGAGACCCTGAGATCCAGGTGTGGCTAAGCTCCTGGGTACCTGAGTTCCTAAGATCCTAGTCATGTTAGAATGCCTAGAAGTGGAGCCTCCTCTTGGAGCTGTTGGAGTGGCCACTGACTTTGCACCCAAGGCACACTAAAGGTAGATAGGTACAGCATAAAATTATTTTCATATCATCTTTTATAAATTCTTGATATTTTTACCTGCCTATCACCTAATATTACCTTTTTTTGTACTTGTAATGTGCTTAACATTACTTGGTTTCAAAATTTGATAATAAATGTATACTTAAACCCATTTGCATATACATGTAGACATAATAGGACAGAGTCTGCATATGAAGGAAAATGTGATTTTTTATTTATGATTTTGATTGACCCCAATTAATTTTACCAATTTTAATCAATCAACTTCCTATAGTTTTTGTAATTCTGTCTTTCTCTGCAATAGAATTATAGTCCATTTTATATATGAGAAATTTAAATTTTGATTGATGTTTATGAATATGTAGAAGGGCTCCATATAATATCTACAACAAACATCTTGCAATGATTATTGATGTACAATACTTCTTTGGTATATGCCCAGAAGGAGAACAGTTGGGTCAAATAATAGTTTAATTTTTAACTTTTTAGAGATCACAATACTGATTTTCATATTGTCTATATTACTTTTGTCAAAACTTTTTGATGAACTTACCATGACCATGATGCAAAACAAGATAAAAGCAGAATAACAACAAAACAAATTTACAATGAAATATCACCAATGATGAAAAAAGTATCAATAAAATATTAAGAAATAAAACTCAAGGTCACGTGAAAACCATCGTTCATTTTGAAATAATTTCTGTAAGGGGAGCAAGCTATCAATCTTATTTTTGGAGATCCTGGTACAACAATTGTGAGGGGACCAGATACTCCTATGGAA
>LR749539.1:308655-343162 GCA_902729485.2 Mus minutoides
TCTCTCTCTCTCTCTCTCTCTCTCTCTCTCTCTCTCTCTCTCTCTCTCACACACACACACACACACACACACACACACACACACACACATTTATCATTGGTATATGATATGGCTTCTAATATGTGTGATAGTTTCTAAAAAAAATGTATCATTTCACATTTGGTTCATGTGCACTCATAGAGACTAAAACATCAATAACCAGGCATAAGGATACACATGAGGTTCTCTGTATATATACTATTCCTTTGAGTTTATTAATTTTATGAGACTAGAGAATGTGGTAATGAATTAGGTTCTGGTTCTTGCACCTTAATTTGTGGCTCCTTTCCTTATAGACTGTCTTGTCTTGCCTTATTTTGATATGAAAAAAATTTTTGATCAATAATATATTTTATTTTGTTGTGGGTCATAGTTATGTCTTAGAAGCCTGTCCTTTCTAATAAGACTAAATGAGATAGATCCAGATAGGAGAAGAGGTGGAAGGAATGGGAAGGAGTATAGGGAGATGAAACTATATTCAGATTTTATATATAATGAGAAAAACTATGTTTGATTAATAAATAAAAGAAAAAAAATATTAGCAAACAAAGTTCAAGGTCCCATAAAAATTTTGATTCATTTTTAATTGATTTTTGTACAAGGTAAAAAACTTGAATCACACATTTTGTCTTAAGTGACTAGTGAAGATGTCTATATTCTCAGACTTTGTTTAAGACCATTGGACAAAGTTAAGAACCATCAAACACGAATGTTTCTGGAGCACCTGTATGGAAAGTATCATGGAAATTATCATGAAGAAATTTTCTGGTTCTGGTGTAGGCTAGATTATCTTTCACAGGAGGTGTCACCTCAAGCAAAAGGTCATCCATCTTATCAGTTTGCCTTTCAGTTAGCACATCATACCTTCAATGTGTCTGTGCATTAGTCAAGCAGCCAATAATTCCTGACAGAATGAAAGCCAAAAGAAGGGTAGCTTTGACAGTTTGTTCTCTAGCATCACCTGGCCAATGAAAAACAGCTATAGTAGATATAAACTGAAGCGTACAATGGGCCAAACATAGTACGATCAGCTCATGTAAGATGCTCATTCAGGCAGCAGAGAAAACTTCCAAGCACATTTTGGTTCATTTCCATAGAAAAACCTTAGGTCACACCATCAATGCTGCATACAGGAAGTCACTGATATAGTCACACCCTATATGAAAATAGTATCCAAAATCTGGTGTTCTTGTGACATTTTTTATGCCTTTTAATAGTTGTGTGTACAAAGAAAATGAAGTTAATCAACATGTGCAAGACCCAGAAGAGGGGAATGGATTAGTCAATGACCTTTATAGCTATGACCTTTTGATTTTTCTAACAGTGTTTCCTAGGATTGATAGTTATGGTTTGGAAGACACTCAAAACACAAGTGGTGTAAATGGACACTCTTCTACCAAATCTTTAATGTACAGTAGGAGCTCACATCCAAAATTATTCAGAAACTCCTTTAGTCCCCAAAATGACAATATTTGGGGCACTCCTGAAGGGAGAATGACCAAGATGTTGGCTATCATTAGGTAAAAGGGAATGAAAGCTCTGGACTTTACTGTGTATGCTCTGTAGTACAGGGCAAGATAGTAGAGTATAAAAGAGGAATTTTTAAAAATTCCAGCTGTAGTTTGTAATAAAAAAATGATTTTAATTGCCATAATCCAGAGTTCCATTTTATCATTCAGGGCAACTTCCTCTAGAGTATGGCCATAGTGATCTTTTGGTCAAAATAATAATATCAAGTGATTGCAGCCTGTTATAAAGGGGGAAACTAATCCACCGAGGTAATGAGAAGATAAAACAGAAATTTCTTTAACCTCAGGAGCAAAAGTCCAGCATAGACCACATAAAGAAACAGAACTAATCTCAAAAACTGTGACAGAAGTGTTTTTTTTTTTCATACTTTGTTACTGTGGATTTCTCAATACTACAGAATATACATACTGAAGGAAGAAGAATGATCAAGTTCGCTAAAAAATGCAGCACTCAGGATGATGTGATGTTGGCCTGTAAGAAACAAAGAAAAGTAACAGGCAATATAAATAAACAAAATGTATCATCAGAATATACTGCTATTTGCAAATTATTCTGTAAAGAAACCAACTTCAAGAACAACCTCAAAACAAATAAAACAACTTTCAAACAAAATATTTTTATCGAGTATTTAAAGTTATATAATTTTCCCTCATCACACTCACTTTCCCATCTTCCCAGGTCAACCGCTCTGCTTTTTATATTAAAAAAAAAATCATAAATACTGTATAAAAATAAAAAGTAGAAAAAATGCTATCTCCAGTTTGTGTTGCCCATATACTCACTGCAGTCTTGTCAGATCTCGTTTGTAAACTAATAGTTAATGTTTAGCTCATCTAAAATCTAAGGATAAGCTATGAGAAATTTGTAATATCACTCAGAATATACTTTTTCAACAGGACAAAGTTTACTTTATCTTTTATCAGCTACAGTTTTTTTTATCATAGATCTTCCCTTTTTTATCAATGAAAAACTTCACAGAAAATTTTCTAGCCCTGTTTTAAGCCATAGAGGGTAAAATGCTCCAGCTAATTGCAGGCTTTTTGATTCTGTAATATCTTATTTTTTATTGGTTATTTTATTTATTTATATTTCAAATGTTATCCCGCATCCTGGTTTCCCCTCCTCAACTTGCCTATTCCATCCCCCCTTCCCCTTTCTTCTATGAGAGTGCTCCTCCACCCTCCCACCAATTCATCCCCACTTCACTGTCCTAGAATTTCCCCATGCTGGGACATCAAGCCTTCACTTTACCAAGGGTCACTGCTCCCAGTGATGCCAGATGAGGCAATCTTCTGCTACATATGCAGCTAGAAACATGGGTCCCTCCAAGTGTATGTACTCTTTGGTTATTGGTTTAGTCCTTGGGAGCTCTAGAGGTTCTGATTGGTTGATATTTTGTTCTTCCTATGCGGTTGAGGATGATCTGGCTGTGACGTCTGTCACCCCATTGATTCTGTAATATTTTTGAAACTTAGATGTGTTTGCTTCCTTCTGCCAATAGCCAACCATGAGTTAGACTTTCTGTGCTCTTTGTCATTAAATCCTCCATGAAAATGCATTCTAGGCTGCTCTGCAAAAGTGCTTCCCTATATGCATTGACCAAGCCTGCTTAATACAGACTCGCAATATGAACTTTGTTCAGGGTCAGAGATCTTTGGGTGATCAGTCTGTAATTTATCCTTGACAATAAAAACTTACAGATAGCACAAAATGCAGTGCAGCAAAATGATCGTTCAAGTGACAGGTTATATTACATTAAGAGCTAGCTCATGTGAAATGTCATGCCTCATCAAAATACACAGTCTTGTGTGCACACTCAAGTCTGGATTATCAGAGAAGGGGACATTGGTGTGATGAAATTTCACAGAATGCACAATACAAAAATAGAGAAAATATTATATGCCTGCATAATAGCAAGGAGAAGGTCACTATATGTTCATTGAGAGTTACTGTGGAAATGTTCAGTATCTCTGTTGAAACTTTCTCTGGGATAATCATGCAACCCTTAGAAGCCTAGTGTGAATATGGTAAGACAGAAAGTGGATTACACAGCTTACCAGTACAGTGAAAAAGGAGAAAATGGCCAGGACACCATTTCTATTCCTGTGAGAGAATGTGTTTACAAATCCTTCTTAAATTGAGTAAGATCCCTTGCAGAAGCAGTTGACACTTTGAATCAGTACTAGTTGGAACCTAGCATTCCAAAAGAAGGCTTTGTGTTACACAAAACTCATCTGCCAGGCATGTGGTCATGGGTTGTGAAGAAGTTTGAACAGAGTGGAGAGAATGGCTGGGACCATAGAAACTACTAGATTCAAACAGTCTCCTTTCCATGTACTGACACTCTAGTATACCCTAGAAAATAGTTGCAGGAGAAAACAGAAAATCCTTATGGTTTTGAAATTAGAAGTGTGTGTTTATGTAGGAGTGAGTGTGTGGAGAGTTCATGAAACTTGAAAGGGCTCATTTTAAGGATAACTACACAATAGGCTTACTTCTTTTCATTATCTATCATGGGAACACTCATCTACAGACCACCCACAGATATCCAGTAAGAGTACATGATCTCTAAAGTGATAAGCACAAAATAGAATTTTACATACCAGTTATAGCCTCAAAAGATTCCATGCTATCTCACCCACAAGGGGAATGGATAGTTATGAATAGACAGAAAGATGGGAATCCACCAAGGTTCCTCAGATCAATCAGCCACTATGACCAATGTGAACATTCATGATTGTGCAGAGTAAAGGAAGTCTGTAAAGTTTTACCTGGGCTTGAGGATCATACCATGTTTCATTGAATATAGGAAAAATATTCTGAGCTTCATTTGTAACATCCAAAGTCTTTCTAGGTCTGTATCATCTGGATGGAATGACAGACCTTTAATCCATCTGGCTGGAATAGAGACAAACCCTTAATATACACCTTTAATCCCAAACAATGAAGGTAATTTTAGTTGTAGAAGAAAGCTCCAATGTTTGAATGTAATGTCTAACTGAGGAGCAAAGTGATAAATCAGAGAAATATTAGACAGGATGATTCAGAGATGGAATATGTTCAACTCTCAGAGCAGCACAGGAAAGGCAAACTATTTAAGAGCAGTGCTGGAAGAAAGATTGAATCAGTTGGAAGTCAATGCAGTGTGAGCAATGCAATAGAGTTGAGTTCATATGTGAGTAAATGCTTTTCAGTGCAGGTCAGCAAGGACAGTTGAACCCAGACAATAAGAAGCCAGAATATTAGAACATATATCTAGAGTTAGTTTGGGGCCAAGGATCCCTGCTTAGTTCCTCCCAATTGGGTGAGGAGGTAAGAGAAGGCAGATTGAGTCAATCAGATTGGAGAGAAGTTGAGCCAGAATTTCTGAGTTGAACCCACCAGCCAGAGTTCAGAAAGAACTAGAAAGGCTTAGCTTATTCAGCAGTAAACCTCTGAGATAACAATTATACTAGGTGAATAACGGTTACTTTTATGCTTTCTAAAGCTTTATATACCTGGAGTTGTGTTTAGTGAGAGGCCATGCCATTCACAGAGAGATGATTCCAGTGTACTTCTAACACCATTTTTGTGAGTCTGGCAGAAATTAGTCACAATTACTGATAATATGCTTCATGATAAGAGATTCTGTAGCATTTGAGAGTCCTTAAGTTCCAGTGACTAAAAAGGATGTGTACCACATGGTTCAGAATTGAGTATTTCTGTATCCATCTGTTTTCACTGTAGTGAGGGAATTAAACACATTAATGAAAAAAATTAAAAGTGAACATTGACCACCACAATTTGAGACTTCTTCTCTGCTCATGTTTCTAAGGTCATTCTGCCCAATTTAGAAAGATGTATTTGTCTTCATAGCCATAATATTGTGTACACAGAAGTACAGTGTGTTCACTTATATTGAAATCCAATATCCTCACTAGTAAATATTCACTTTATTTTGTAAAGAGTTAAGTGTATAATGGTAAATAGAATTTTTAAAAGATTTATTTTAATTTATGCTTATTTAAATGTATTTTTTCAAATTCAACAGCATTTCTTACCTGACCATAGTGTGGATCAACAGAGCACATAAAGTCCACAACCAGAGTTAAGGTCCCAGGGATTAATCGCTTAACCATGTGATGCCACTCATGGAACTAGACAGCAAAAGCTGCATCTTATATGTCCAGCTCTCCCAGACATACCTGGCCATTATTTTATGATCTTTCAGTCCCATATATTCACTGGCATATCAACCCAAAATGACATGTCTCTAGTAACACGTCAGACCCAGTCAATTGGAATGATTAATCTTAGGCTGACTCATGTGCATATTTCCTCTCAAGGAGAGGTTAAATTGCATTCTTCAAATACCCTGCTTCCATAGATCTGGAAATAATCACATGAAAGTCATTTACAGTGACCCCATGAGCCAGTTTATAAGAGATACTTTCACTGGGGAGTGGTGGCACATGCCTGTAATCTAAGCATTTGGGAGGCAGAGACAGAGGCAGGCAGATTTCTGGGTTCGAGGCCAGCCTCGAACTACAGAGTGAGTTCCAGGACAGCCAAGGCTATACTGAGAAACCCTGTCTCAAAAAACAAAAACAAAAACAAAAACAACAAAGAAGAGATACTTTCCTTCCTTGCTCTGGAGCCTCCCAGCGTAGCCAGGTCAGATACAGAGTGTTCCTAAATTTTTGCACTATCCTGTAATAAGCCATGTTAAAATCTCATGTCCATACTCAATCTTCTACCTTTCCCTTTCTCTACATTCTCACAGGGAGAATACATATATGCATCAAAGAAAAACATTCATTCACACAAAATCAAAATAGATAACACATGAGTCCTTTCAAAAATAAGGACATCTATTTCTATTTTGACATCATGGCTTATTTCACAGGCAAAAGACAAGTATACATTAAGGCTTCAGGAATTTTAATAAAACAGTGTCCTGTGTAGGGTCTGACCTGACAGAAAGATGTCCCATCCTCCAGGTTCCTTTCACAAGCACAAGATGGACCTAATGTTTATGGTATGCCTGAAAATATTCATTGTTATGATTGAAGATTAAAGGCTATAATGTTAATTATACAAATAAATTATTACCATGTTTCTTGGTACAGAGTACAACATGAAATAATAACATGTGCTGAATTAGCACACAAAGAAACTTAAGATACTAAAATGTTTCATTTAAAATTCTATATATACTTCCTACTTCTTATATTAATGAACCAACTATAATAAAATGTATAATGCATTCAAATAGAGGAGACACATGAGAGATACATAAAAAGGTATCTGAAAAATGTGAGAATGAAAACATTGTCCAAACAGAAATAAAGACTTCTTTTGTGTAAATGAACATGGCTGAGTGATAGAGTCCTGACCATCCATACACAAGGCTGCGTTTTCTATTAGCCACAACAATAAACAGTGAGGGAAGACATAAATCAAGTTATGGTTAACATTAGAGTATGACTAAACCAGGGGAGATAACTCAAGAATATTTAATCCTACCCTGGTCCTCATATAAAACTTCCCTTTAACATTACCTTCTTGATTTAAAATTGGAGATTTTAAACTACTTATTATATCAGTGTTTATTCAATAAACACACATTTATTGCCTCTATAACACAAAAATGTACTGTCACTTAAAAATAAAAAGTATTCTAGATACTGATTCATATTATCCTCATTCCTAAGTTTGTGTGCTCCTTACATTTACATTCCAATGTTTACTATGATATGAGAACATGGTAAGTCTATGTTATCTATTTTGATTTTGTATGAATGAATGTTTTTCTTGGATGCATATTTGTACCCTGTGAGAATGTAGAGAAAGGGAAGGTATAAGATTGAATAAGTCCACATATAATAAATAAAAGTACTCAAAAATATTCATACAGATATGGTAAGATAAAGATCGATATCATATCTACTTCTTACCACAATTCTTCAGCACATTTACAGATGGGCTTTCTTACCTTGGCGTTACCACAGTCACACTCAGTGTGAGCCTTATTGCACAGTAAGAACCAACAGGGACTGACACAGGCTGGGAGCAGTTCTAAACTTCTCACTCACCTCTTGGCTATGTAATTATATTTGCGCATTGTATTTCTGTTCCATAGATGTGTTTCTATCCCAGATTCCCATTACCAGACAGGAATTTTTTTTTCAGGCCTCTTTTCTTTGTTGGCTCTGCAGCACACTCTGAAATATAAGGTACTCACCTAGCTCCTTGCCTGTGCAGCATTGTGGGCTCAGTCTGCAGATCCTGACTTCATAATATCATGCATCGTGGGAGGGAAGCAGCTCATACCTATAATAAAAGTCTGCGGCTCTGTGACTTCACCTCCCTCCAGAATTACAATTTCCATTTCATGTGCAGTGGCAATGACAGGACTGGCTTTGGGAGACAAAGTCATTTTTGAAACTTCTATTTCCTAATTTTAAAAGACCCTTAAGGGTTTCTTGTGAATATCTCCAAAGAGACATTGTGTTTTGAAGAGATTTTAAGTTTGCATGATTGCTGGAGGCTGACTAGGTCTCCTGTGGAAGGTGCTAAAATATTTGATATCATATTAATGAAAAATTGATAAAAGTCTCTATGTCTCTTTGGATTCAGGCTTTACTGATCTCTTGCAGCATAAATGCAATTAGGTTTTCAGTTTGTTTGCTTGCTTTTCGTTTTATTTTTATTTATTTATTGTTGGGGAGGTTCAATGTATTTATTGTAGGAAGGCAGAGAGAGAGAGAGAAGAGTAGAGAAATAGAGGCTGACCATGGCTACATGGAGGGAGGTGAGAAGGGGTGAGAGAGGAAGCAAGAGGGCTAGGAAGAAAGCAAGAGGCAAGAGCATTTGCTTGCTTTTTAAGATTTAGATTTCATACATGCATTGTGCTTTAGTCAAGTCCAATCACCCCATTTTCATCTTCCCAAATTCATTTTTACCACAACCACAATTTTCCCCAAAATATGTGAGATTCTTGAAACAGAAAACAAAGCAAAGCACAACAACAACCATCCAACAACCACAACTATTAGTATTAATACTACTATTACTACTACTAGTACTAATACTACTATTACTACTACTAGAATCCACTGAGTCTACATAGTATTTATTATCGTATGTGCCTATTACAGGAGCATCTATGAATGTGTGGATACTTTTTAATCATGTATAATTGTCCGTGAAAATGATGCCATGGTATGGGTTCAATTTTGTGAAATAGGCCGTCACTTCATTCATGAAACAGTTGGTTATTGTCATGATGTTCATGACACTAACACACGAAGCTTGTTGTTGTAGCTCTCAGGGTTCATATCTAGTTAAGATTTTTGATAACTTCCAGCACTGTGAAAACTATTCCCTAGGGATGAAGTTTCATGATATGACTTCTCCATGCTCTATGACTCAAGTATATGGTATCTTCACCATGAGGGTATCACCCTCTAGAGATCATTGACCACTGAACCTTGCAGGTTAGTTACCATAAACTTGATTGTTCTCAATTTATCTTTAACATTAAATATCCAGCTACTCAACCACAGTTTAACATTTTCAGCAGAGGAAATAATCTAATAGGAAATGAATATCTACTGAACTAGGAATAAAAATAAAAAAATTTTTGTCACAGTCTTATCATAGGAGATCACTAAAGCATTTAGTGTAATACAAATTAAATTTATGATGATACCAGGGGAAAATTCTAACAAAAATAAGAACCTTATCATGAATCAACTGGCTCCTCAGTAGGTATTCAAGTATGTGTCAAAATAAATCTACCATCAAATTGTCCTTTGTGTAATTTGTACACACCTACAGAAAAATAACTTAAACAGATTTAATTTACCATCATTACTAAGATATGTAATGTACAAAATACAATATGCTGGATATATTTGAAAAATTAGTCTCATAATATACATTGAATATACATTAATAAATTTCAACTGATTGAAAAAATAGTACAAATTAACTTTATTTTAAAACTCTGATTTCAGCCAGGCGGCAGTGGCACACATCTTTAATCCCAGCATTGGGAGGCAGAGGCAGGTGGATTTCTGAGTTTGAGGCCAGCCTGGTCTACAGAGTGAGTTCCAGGACAGCCAGGGCTACTCAGATAAACCCTGTCTCTGGACCATACAGAGACTACCCCACCATGGGGTATCCATCCCATAATCAGTCATTAAACTCAGACACTATGGTATAGGACAGCTAGTACCTATTTAAGGGACCCTGATATAGCTGTCTCGTACAGAAGTGGATGTTCATAATCATCTATAAGAGGGAACACAGGGCCCACAATGGAGAAGCTAGAGATAGAACCCCAGGAGCCGAAGGGGTCTGCAACCCTAGAAGAGGATCAACAATATGAACTAACCAGAACCCCCAGAACTCGTGTCTCTAGCTCCATATGTTGCAGAAGATGGCCTAATCGGTCATCATTGGGAAGAGAGGCCTCTTGGTACTGCAATCTTTATATGCCCCAATACTGGGAACGCCAGGGCCAAGAAGTGGGAGTGGGTGGACAGGGGAGCAGGGAGGGGGGAGGGGACTTTCGGAATAGCATTTGAAATGTAAATTAAGAAAATATCAAATAAAAAAATTGGGGAAAAATTCTGATTTGGAAGGTGGGTCAGAAAGTATTAAACATCCATTCCATTCAGGGCCTCTACTCTCACTCACATTCTCTAACTCTCACCACACAGAGAAGTTACACAGTCCTCCATTTACATTTGCCCAAGGCAAAAAGAAGCTTCTCTGATCATGTTTGAGAGTAGCACTGGACTATGGGTATAAACGTAATAGTTAGAAGGTAATTTAACTGCATGATCATTTAGCAGCGTGTTCTAGAATAAGGCTTACTGCTTAAGCATAAACATTTGATTAATACTACAGTGCCAGGCATAAAATTCATTGTTTATAAAATGGTTTCTGATATATATATATATTAATTTCTTATTACTTTATTATTACAAGTTTATTATCACTAGTAATTTTTAGTTAACTTTGTGGTCTTTTTTTTTTTTTATTTTTTTCTCTTTATTAGATATTTTCTTCATTTATATTTCACATGTTATCCAGAAATTTTCCCTTACCCTCCCGCATCCCCACCCTGCTCCCCTACCCACCCCCTCCCACGTAATGGCCCTGGCATTCCCCTGTTCTGGGGCATATAGAGTCTGTATGACCAAGGGGCCTCTCCTCCCAATGATGGCCAACTAGGCCATCTTCTTCCATATATGCAGCTAGAGACATGAGCACAGGGGGAACTAGTTAGTTCATGTTATTCTTCCTCCTAGAGGGTTGAGGNGGAATTTCATATATTCATTGTTTCTAATAGCTGAGTAGTACTCCATTGTGTAAATGTACCAAATTTTTTGTATCCATTCCTCTGTTGAGGGACATCTGGGTTCTTTCCAGCTTCTGGCTATTATGAATAAGGCTGCTATGAACATAGTCGAACATGTGTCCTTATAACCAGATGGAAACTCTTCTGGATATATGCCAATACTTTGTGGTCTTAAATAGAGCACCATTGTTAATAATATTATTTTCAAATAGAGGTATTTTGATTTTGTCCTATTTGCATCCTTACATTTCATTTTCTTTTCTTATATGATTAGCTTATTAGTTTCAGTTCTAGGACTGCATTGAATAGCAATGGAAAGGATAAATACTGTACTCTTTTCCTTGTGACATTGGGAATGTTTTCAGGTTTTAAACATTTAGTATTATGTTAGCTATTAGTTTGTAAGTAGTTGCATTTATTTTGGTAAGGTATCATTTTTTTTACCCTACCCTGTTCCTACCATCTCTAATGAATGGATCCTGTGTTTTGCCAAATGCTTTTTGTCATATGATAATCATATAGTTTCTTTCTGTGTCTAAGTGCAGAAATACATTTTGGGGGGATGGGAGGAACTATTTTTATTGAATATTTTCTTTAGTTACATTTAAAATATTATCCTTTTCCAAGTCCCCCCTACAGAACCCCCTTCCCCTTGCTTCTATGAAGGTGTTCTCCAACCCACCCACCCACTCCAGCATCCTCATCATTCATACACTGGAACATTGAGCCTTCACAGGACTAAGGGCCTCTCCTCCCATTTTTATCCAACAAGGCCATCCTCTGCTACATATGTGTGTGGAGCCATGGGTCCTATCATGTTTATTCTTTGGTTAGTAGTTTAGTCCATAAGAGCTCAGGGGGTCTGGTTGGTTGATATTGTTTTTCCTTTGGGGTTGCAAACCCCTCAGCTCCATCAGTCCATTCTCTAACACCTCCATTGGGGATCCTCTGTTTACTCCAATGTTTGGCAGAGACTCTCAGGAGACAACTATATCAGGCTCCTGCCTCTAAGCACTTTTTGGCACCCATAATAGAGTCTCGGTTCGTTGAATCCCATGTGGGACAGTCTCTGGATGACCTTTCCTTCAGTTTCTGTTCCTCACTTTATCTCTGTATTTGCTCCTGGGACTATTTTTTTCTTTCTAAGAAGGACTGAAGCACCCAAACTTTGGTCTTCCTTATTATTGAGCTTCGTGTAGTCTGTGAATTGTATCTTGTGTATTCTGAACTTTTGGGCTAATATCCACAGATCAGTGTGTGCATACAACATGTGTTCTTTTGTGATTAGGTTACCTCACTTGGGATGATATTTTCTAATTCCATCCATTTGCCTAAGAATTTCATGAAATCATTCTTTTTAATATCTGAGTAATATATATATATATATATATATATATATATATATATATATATATATATACATTTTCTATATCCATTCCTCTACTGAAGGACATCTGGGTTCTTTCCAGCTTCTGGCTATTATATACAAGGCTGCTATGAACATAGTGGAGAATGTGTCCTTGATAACTGTTGGAGAATCCTTTGGGTATATGCCCAGGTGTGGTTTAGCTGGGTCCTCAGGTAATACTATGTCCAAATTTCCAAGGAACCCACCTGACTGGTTTCCAGAGTAGTTGTGCCAACTTGCAATCCCACCAACAACTGACAAAGAGCTAAAACCATCCAGTGGAAAAAAGACAGAATTTTAAACAAATGGTGCTGGTTCAAGTGGTGCTCAGCATTTAGAAGAATGGACCACATCCTTTTTCCACATCTTTGCTAGCATCTGCTGTCACCTGAATTTTTTATCTTAACCATTCTGACTGGTGTGAGGTAAAATCTCAGCTTTCTTTTGATTTACATTTCTCTGATGACTAAGGATGTTGAACATTTCTTTAGGTGCATCTTAGCCATTTGAAATTCCTCAGCTTAAATGTTTTAGTTTAGCTTTGTCCCCCAATTTTAATAGCGTTATTTTGTTCTCTCGTGTCTAACTTCTTGAGTACTTTTTGTATATTGGATATTAGCCTTGTCCGAATATAGGATAGGTAAAGATCTTTTCTCAATGTGTTGGTTGCCATTTTGTCCTATTGACAGTGTCTTAAAAAAGTTTTGAAATTTTTTGAGGTCCCATTTGATCTTGATCTTAGAACAAAAGCCATTAGTGTTCTGTTCAGGAAACTTTTTCCTGTGTACATGTGTTCAAGGGTCTTCCCCACTTTCTCCTTTATAAGCTTCAGTGTATCTGGTTTATGTGAAGGTGCGTGATCCACTGGGACTTTAGCTATGTACAGGGGATAAGAAGGGATTGATTTGCATTCTTCTAAATGTTGAGCACCACTTGAAACAGCACCATTTGTTAAAAATTCTTTCTTTTTTCCACTGGATGGTTTTAGCTCTTTGTCAAATATCAAGTTACCATAAGTGTGTGGGTTCATTTCATTAGATGCTGAAAAAGTATTTAGAAAATACAACACATTTTCATGTAAAATACCTTGGAAAGATCAGAAATTTAAAGCCCATACCTAAACATAATAAAAGCATTATACAGAAAACCAATAGCCAACAACAAACTAAATGGAGATGTACTTGAAGCAATCCCATGAAAATCAGACAAGGCTGCTCATTCTCTACCTATCTATTCAATATCATACTTGAAGTTCTAACAGAGCAATTAGACAACAAAGGAAGGCAAAGTATACATTTGAAAGGAGGAAATCAAGATATCACTATTTGCAGATGATATTATAGTGTATTTTAGTGACCCCCAAAATTCCACCAGAGAATACCTATAGCTGATGAACAAGTGGTGGGATTGCAAGCTAGTACAACCACTCTGGAAAACAGTCTGGCAGTGTCTCAGTAAACTGGAAATAGTTTTACCTGAGGAACCAGCTATACCATTCCTGGGCATATACCCAAAATATGCTCCAATATATAAGAAGGGCACATGCAGCACTGTGTTAACAGCAGCCTTATTTATAATAGCCAACAGCTAGGAGCAAACTATAACACTCCTGGTATATACTCCAAAAGTACTCCAACATATAACTAGGACACATGCTCCACTATGCTCTTAGCAGCCTTATTTATAAGAGCCAGAAGTTGGAAAGAACCCAGAAGTCCCTCAAAAGAGGAATGGATACTGAAAATGTGGTATATTACATAATGACATACTACTCAGCTATTAAAAAGAATGACTTCATGAAATTCACAGGCAACTAGATGGAAATAGAAAATATCATCCTGAGTGAGTTAACCCTTTCATAAAAGAAAACACATGATATATACTCACTGATGAGTTTATATTGGCCCAAAAAGCTCAGAATGCTCATGATGTAACTCACAGAAAATATGAAGATCATGAAGATGGAAGACCAAAGTGTGGATGCTTCAGTCTTTCTTAGAAATCAGAACAAAATAACCATGGGAGGTAGAGGAAGGAAGGAACCTGTGAGGGGTAGAGAATGTGTAGGATAAATGAGGGCAAGATCCAGTGTGGGAGGAGACAGGGAGAAGTACAGAGGATCAGGAATTAGAAAGGAAGTGTGTAGCAGTGGGGGATGGAGAAGCCATCAACTGGGGGTAGCCACAACAATGCTAGGAATGCAAGAATTTCCCATAACCCAACAGGGGTGACATTAATTAATTGAAATATTCAACAAAGAGGAGTTAGAACCTGTAGAGACCATATCCAGTGGTTAGGCACAGCCCCCAGTTGAGGGATGAAGCCATCCAACATCCAGAACTGCTCCTGTCTAATGGAAATGCAGGGACAAAGAGTAGAGCAGAGACTAAAGGAAAGACCATCCAAAGACTGCCTGCCTAATCTTCCCACCTGCAGGAAACAAACCCAGACACTATTGCTGATGCCAAGAAGTGCTTTCTGAAAGGAGCTTTGTATAGTTGTCCCCTGAGAAACTCTGTAAGAGCTTGACCAATACATATGCTGATGCTTGCAGGCAACCATCAGACTAAGCGCAGTAACCCCAATGTAGGGTTTAGGGGATAAAGTCAAGGAGATGAATGTGTTGTCAACCCCCTATGAAGAAAAATTTCACCCAACCAGACCTCTCAAAGCTACCTGGGACTAAGTCACCAGCCAAAGAGTCCACGTGGATAGACCCATGTCTTCAGCTGCAAATGTAACAGAGGATTACCTTTTCTGGCATAAAGGTGAGAGAAGCCCCTTGGTCCTGTGGAGACTTAATGACACAGCATAGGGGAGTACTAGGGGAATGAGGTAAGAGGGGCAGATGTGTAGGGGAAGACCCTCATAAATTCAGGGATTTGGGGGAAGAGATAGAGGGTTTAACTGGAAAGGGAGATAACATCTGAAATGTAAATAAATAAAAATAAGCAATAAAAATAATAAGATTTTATGTGATGAAGTAAATTTAAATAATGTGTCTGGCCCATGCTGGCCTCAAACTCATGATCCTTCTGCCTTTGCCTCCTTTAGCAAATCCTACTGGTGTGCACCACCACTACATCTTTTGTGAGGTAACCCAATCACAAAAGAAGTCACTTGATATACATTTACTGATAACTGGATATTAGCCCAGAAACTTAGAATACCCAAGGTAAAATTTTCAAAACACAAGAAAATCAAGAAGAAGGAAGACAAAGGTGTGGATACTTCATTCCTCCTTAGAATAGTACAGGGCAATGCCAGGGCCAAGAAGTGGGAGAGGGTGGGTAGGGGAGTACGGCAGGAGGGAGTATAGGGTACTTTTGGGATAGCATTTCAAATGTAAATAAAGAAAATATCTAATTTAAAAAAGATAGAAAAATAATAGGGAACAAAATACCCATGGAAGGAGTTACCAAGACAAAGTTTGGAGCTAAGTTGAAAGGATGGATCATTCAGAGACTACCCGACCTGGGTATCCATCCCATAATCAGCCACCAAATCAGACTATTGCATATGCCATCAATATTTTACTGAAAGGATGATGATATAGCTGTCTCATGTGCGGCTATGCCAGTGCCTGGCAAATACAGAAGTGGATGCTCACAGTCATCTATTTGATGGAACACAGGGTCCCCAATGGAAGAGCTAGAGAAAGTACCAAAGGAGCTGAAGGGGTCTGCAACCCTATAGGTGGAACAACAAGATGAACTAACCAGAACCCCCAGAGCTCCTGTCTCTAGCTGCATATGTAGAAGAAGATGGCCTAGTCAGCCATCATTGGGAAGAGAGGCCCCTAGGTCTTGCAAACTTTATATGCCCCGGTATAGGGGAATGCCAGGGCCAAAAAGTGGGAGTGGGTGGGTAGGGGAGCAGGGCGGGGAGAGGGTATAGGAAACTTTCTGGATAGCATTTGAAAAGTAAATAAAGAAAATATCTAATAAAAAGAGAAAACAAAAAAAAAATATATGTGTCTGTAAATCAGATCCTACAAAAGGTGCTAGAAAGAAAACTCCAAATCAAGTCTGGACATATAAAAGAGAATTGAAACACCTTCTTCCATCCTAACAAAGCTAGCAAGAACAAAAATAATAGAAAGCTTACAAATTCATGGAAAGTGACAAATGTTATATGAATAAAATATAGGTCAAGACAAAGAATTGAAGAAAGAAAGAAAGAAAGAAAGAAAGAAAGAAAGAAAGAAAGAAAGAAAGAAAGAAAGAAAGAAAGAGAGAAAGAGAGAGAGAGAGAAAGAAAAAGAGGGAGAGGAAGAGGAAGAGGAAGAGAGAAAGAAATCAAAAGCACTTGAGAATTCACTAAAAATGAATACACAACATGTACTGATTTATGGGGAACAAAGAAAGCAATGATACATAGCCCCAAGTGTCTATAATAGATGTGGAGAGGATCCCAGAAAGAGAAGAGGTGAAGGTAGGAATTCTTGGAGGAGTGAAGAGAAGTGAAACTGTCATAGAGGTAGTGTATGAGAGAAGAAAAAAATTTTCAAAAAAAAAAAAAAAGAAAAGAAAAAAGGCAAACAAAATTCTTAAAGAGGAACCAAAAAATGTTTGATAATTGCTTAAAGAAATATTCAAGATCCTTAGGTATCAGAGAAGTGCAAACTAAAATTACTTTGTTATCTTATTTTACTTATGTTGGAATAGCTAAGATCAATATCACAAGTGAAAGCCCATGATGTTGAATATGTGGAGCAAGGGAAAGACTCATCTATTGTTAACAAGAACACAAATTTGTACAGCCACTATGGAATCAATGTGGCAAATTTTCAGGAAGATAGCAATTGACCTACTCCCAAGAGCTAGTTGTAACAATCTTGGTCATGTACCCAAAGGATTTTTCATTCTATGACAAACACTTATTCAAACATATTAAATGTGGCACCATTAACAATGGAAGGACACTGGCAAAACCTATATGTCCCTCAACACAAGAATTGATAAAGGAAGTATGGCACATTTTTACAGGGAAACTTTAATCAATCATTAGAAAACTGAAGTCATAAAGTTCACAGGTAAAATTGACAGAACTAGAAAAAAAAATCATCCTACGTGAGATATCCTAGATCCAGAAATTTTAGGGAAAGGGACTACAAGTACATTTTGCTAGAAAAGGAAAATTGAATAGACAGATATACATGGAAGTTAAGGTGGCTGGAGCAGCAGGTTCAAGTGAGGAAGGATAGGGATAAGAGGAACAATGGGAGAAATATGGAAAAAGTCTTTATAGGTCTACTATGAATTAACGCTGAATATCAACAATGACAGAAACAAGAGAAAGCCTACAAACTAAATGAAAAAATAAAATGGCTTGAAGATAAAACTTAAAGGAATTACAGCTGGGCAGTGGTGGCACACACCTTTAATCCCAGCATCTGGGAGGCAGAGGCAGGTGGATTTCTGAGTTAGAGGCCAGCCTGGTCTACAGAGTGAGTTCCAGGACAGCCAGGGCTACATAGAGAAACCCTGTCTCAAAAAAAGATAAAGAAAAAAAAAAAGAAGGAATTACAGATTACAGATAATTGAATGAAATTGAATACACAACATACTTATGTACACAGTGGAGATGGTTGTAAGAAGGAGTTCTTAGAACTAAATAACTACAAAAGGTATAAATGGAAAGATCTCATATTAGCAACTTAACAACATACCTGAAATCTCTAAAACAAAAAGAATCACACAATCTTCATCTGAGCCCAGCGGAGGCAGCTAGGGACTTTGGGTGCTCTCCACACCCCAGGACATTAGGATCACCTCGGAGTTACAGGTTAGTGGAGCACAGTGTTGGCTTTGAGAACCGCAGAGGGTCTGGTTCCAGCAGCAGCAGAAACAGAGGAACTCCACCCAACTGGAGGTTGGGGCCTCTCCCAGCCAGGGCCACCCCTGCCATCTTCCCTCTGAGCCCAGCGGAGGCTGCTAGGGCCATTTGTGTGCTCTCCATACCCTAAAACATTAGGATCACCTTGGGGTTACAGGTGAGTGGAGCGCACTGTTGGCTTTGGGAACCGAGGGGCTCTGGTGCCAGATGCAGCAGAAACAGAGGAACTCTGCCCAACCAGAGGCTGGGGTCTATTCCATCCAGGCCCCCCCACCGCCATCTTCCCTCTGAGCCCAGTGGAGTTGTCTGGGGCCCTTGTGTGCTCTCCACACCCCAGGAAATTGGGATCACCTTGGGATTACAAAAGAGAGGCAGCCTGCTGTGAGAGTTCTGACCCTAGAACTCAGGAAGTGGATCAGAGCTCCAGTCTGCTAGACACAGGACTTGCAAGAGAAGAGCTTGCCTGCAGAGAGCGCTCTGATCACTGGATCTCCAGGGAGAGTTGGTCTACCAGAAGTACTGTCAGAGGCTAACAAAATCACAGGAGGATCAAGCTCAAACCAGTGACAGCTTGGACATTAACATCAGAAATCTCCAGATGGCCAAAGGCAAACATAAGAATCTCACTAACAGAAACCAAGAACAATGGGCACCATCAGAACTCAGTATGCCCACTGCAATGAATCCTGGATACCCCAACATGCCTGAAAAGCAAGACGCAGATTTTGAATCATATCTCATCATGATGGGAGAAGATTATAAGAAGGGCGTTAATAACACACTTAAAGAAATACAGGAGAACAATGCTAAACAGGCAGAAGCCCTTAAAGAAGAAAAATAAAAATTCTTCAAGGAACTACAGGAGAACACTGCTAAACAGGTAGAGCCATTAAAGAGGAAATACAAAAACCCCTCAAGGAATCACAAAAGAACACTGCTAAACAAGTAGAAACCCTTAAAGAACTACAGGCAAACACTGCTAAATAGGTAGAAGAAATGCAAAAATCCCTTAAAGAACTACAGGAAAACAAAACCAAACAAGTAATGGAATTGAAGAAAACCATTCAAGATCTAAAAATGGAAGTAGAAACACTGAAGAAAACACAAAGAGAGAAAACTCTGGATATAGAAACCCTAGGAAAGAAATCAGAAACCATAGATGTGAGCATCAGCAACAGAATACAAGAGATGGAAGAGAGAATCTCAGGTGCAGAAGATTCAAAGAAAATACAAAATGCAAAAAGGTCCTAACTCAAAACATCCAAGAAATCCAGGACACAATGAGAAGACCAAACCTACAGATAATAGGAGTAGAAGAGAATGAAGATTCTCAACTTAAAGGGCCAGCAAATATCTTCAACAAAATTATAGAATAAAACTTCCCATACCTAAAGAAAGAGATGCCCATGAACATACAAGAAGCCTACAGAACTCCAAACAGACTGGACCAGAAAAGAAATTCCTCCCGACACATAATAATAACAACAACAAATGCACTAAATAAAGACAGAATATTGAAAGCAGTAAGGGAAAAAGGTCACATAACATATAAAGGAAGACCTATTAGAATCACTCCAGATTTCTCACCAGAGACTATGAAATCCAGAAGATCCTGGACAGATGTTATACAGACACTAAGAGAACACAAATGCCAGCCCAGGATACTATACCCAGCAAAACTGTCAATTACCATAGATAGAGAAAACAAAGTTTTCCATGACAAAACTAAATTCACACAATATCTTTCCATGAATCCAGCCCTTCAAAGGATAACAACAGGAAAACACCAACTCAAAGATGGAAACTACACCCTAGAAAAAAATAAGAAAGTAATCCTTTAACAAAACTAAAAGAAAGCAGCCACAAGAACAAACTCCCATCTTTAACATCAAAAATGACAGGAAGTAACACTAACTTTTCTTTGAATTCAGGAATTAAAGGCCAATACCTAAACATATTAAAAACAATATATAACAAACCAGTTGCCAACATCAAAGTAAAGGGAAAGAAGCTGGAAGCAATCACACTAAAATCAGGAACTAGACAAGGCTGCCCACTTTCTCCCTACCTATTCAATATAGTACTTGAAGTCCTAGCCAGAGCAATTCAACAACAAAAGGAGATCAAGGGGATACAAATTGGAAAGGAAGAAGTCAAAATATCACTATTTGCCGATGATATGATAGTATATATAAGTGACCCTAAAGATTCCACCAGAGATCTCCTAAACCTGAAAAACAGCTTCAGCCCAGTAGCTAAATATAAAATTATCTCAAACAAATCAGTGCCCTTTCTCTACACAAAAGATAAACAGGATGAGAAAGAAAATAGGGAAACAACACCCTTCACAATAGTCACAAATAATATAAAATACCTTGGTGTGACTTTAATGAAGGAAGTGAAAGATCTATATGACAAAAACTTCAAGTCTCTGAAGAAAGAAATTGAAGAAGATCTCAAAAGATGGAAAGATCTCCCATGCTCATGGATTGGCAGGATTAATTTAGTCAAAATGGCTATCCTGCCGAAAGGAATCTACAGATTCAATGCAATTCCCATCAAATTTCCAACTCAATTCTGTAAAGAGATAGAAAGAGCAATTTGCAAATTCATCTGGAATAATAAAAAACATATGATAGCAAAAACTATCCTCAGCAATAAAAGAACCTCTGGTGGAATCACCATTCCTGACCTCAAGCTGTACTACAGAGCAATTGTGATAAAAACTGCATGGTACTGGTATAACAACAGAAAGGTAGACCAATAGAATAGAATTGAAGACCCAGAAATGAACCCACACACCTTTGGTCACCTATCTTTGACAAGAGAGCTAAAACTAACCAGTGGAAAGAAGACAGGATTTTCAACAAATGGTGTTGGCACAATTGGCAGTCAACATGTAGAAGAATGTGAATTGATCCATTCCTATCTCCTTGTACAAAGCTCAAGTCTAAATGGATCAAAGAACTCCACATTAAACCAGAGACACTGAAATTCATAGGGGAGAAAGTGGGGAAAACCCTTGAAGATATGGGCACAGGGGTAAAATGCCTAAACAGAACATCAATGGCCTGTGCTGTAAGATCACAAATCAACAAATGGGACCTTATAAAATTGCAAAGCTTCTGTAAAGCAAAAGATACTGTCAATAAGACAAACAGGCCACCAATAGATTGGGAAAGAATTTTTACCAATCTTAAATCCGATAGGAGGCTAATAGCCAATATTTACAAAGAGCTCAAGAAGCTGAACTCCAGAAACTCATATAACCCCATTAAAAATGGGGTAGAGAGCTAAACAAAGAATTCTCAACTGAAGAATGCCAAAGGGCTGAGAAGCACCTTAAAAAATGTTCAAAATCCTTAATCATCAGAGAAATGCAAATCAAAACAACCCTGAGATTCCACCTCACACCAGTCAGAATGGCTAAGATCAAAAATTTAGGTGACAGCAGATGCTGGCTAGGATGTGGAGAAAGAGGAACACTCCTTCATTGCTGGTGGGATTGCAAGCTGGTACAACCACTCTGGAAATCAGTCTGGCGGTTTCTCAGAAAACTGGACATAGTACTACCAAAAGATCCAGCAATACCTCTACTGGGCATATACCGAGAAGATACTCCAACTGGTAACAAGGACACATGCTCCACTATGTTCATAGCAGCCTTATTTATAATAGCCAGAAGCTGCAAAGAACCCAGATGTCCCTCAACAGAGGAATGGATACACAAAATATGGTACATTTATACAATGGAGTACTACTCTGCTATTAAAAACAATGAATTTATTAAATTCTTGAGTAAATGGATGTATCTGGAGGATATCATCCTGAGTGATTTAACCCAATCACAAAAGAAGTCACTTAATATGCACTCACTGATAAGCGGATATTAGCCCAGAAACCTTGAATACCCAAGGTACAATTTTCAAAACACTAGAAAATCAAGAAAGAACAATGCGTGGATACTTCATTTCTCCCCAGAATAGGGATTAAAATATACATGGAAGGAGGTGCAGAGTCAAAGTTCGGAGCTAAAATGAAAGGATGCACCATCCAGAGAGTGCCCCAGGGACTTGGTCCATCACATAATCAGCCACCAAATGCAGACACTACTGCATATGCCAGCAGGATATTGCTGAAAGGATCCTGAAATAGCTGTCTCCTTTGAGGCTTTGACAGTCCTTGACAAATACAGAAGTGGATGCTCACAATGATCTATAGGGCAGAACACAGGGTCCCCAATGTAGGAGATAGAGTACCCAAGAGCTGTAGGGGTCTACAACCCTGTAGATGGAACAACAATATGAACTAATCAGAACCCCCAGAGCTCATGTCTCTAGCTGCATATGTATTAGAAGATGGCCTAGTTGGCCATTATTGGGGAAGAAAGGCCCTTGGTCTAACAATGTTTATATGCCCCAGTACAGGGGAATGCCAGGGCCAAGTAGTGGTAGTGGGTGGATAGGGGAGCAGGGCGGGGGGAGGTGAAGGTATAGGGGACTTATGGGATAATGAAGTAAATGTAAATTGTAAATGAAGTAAATTGAAATGTAAATGAAGAAATTATCTAATAAATAAATAGATAAATAAACAAACAAATAAATAAATAGAATGTACTGAGTAAATAACACAGATTCTGGGGATGGGCAAATGGGAAAAAATAGAGTCTTTTCTTATAGGAACTCAGCAAACTTACACCCCATTCCCAGCATCCCATTAGATTTCACTAGCCAGATATGATGGTGCCTTTTTCTCATGACTTGCTACTTTGGCTGATCCACAGTCAGCAGTCTCTAGTTGTGTTGGAAAATTTTACATTGGCTCAGCCAGGAAATTTCTGGGGCACAAGTGCCAGCACTTCTGGGACACCTGCTTAGCCAACTTCCTCCTACATTGGCACCCTTTTGCCTTTATTTTTGATAGCCCAGTAGTAGTCAGAGTTTTTTTGCTCAGGCCTTGTTGACCCCACCTCAGAAGGCTTCTAGTAGATTGGACCATGCATGCCAACCATGCTCTTTCCTGTCACTAAGTACAGGCCTTCAAAAGACAGCCATCCTGGAATGCATATAAGCATGTAAGGAGGGAATGGAAACAGAGGCCTCTTGAATTTCTATTTGCCAAACTCTAAACACCTCTCTGGGAAGGCAGGAGTCTGGATGCAGGCAGTAGTCAAGGGCCATAAGAAGTTGAAATATACATTTTTTTTTTTTAGAGTATTGCCAAGGAATTGGCTGTACAACACATTCAAGCAATGTAATTATTATTATAATGGCTTCCACCATAGTGTAAAACATTATCCAGGAAGGGTCAAAAAATCCTTTATGTTGTTCCAAACTGTTACCATGAATCTCATATCAAAAGCAAAAAGGGTTACCCCAGTCACATTGAGCTTGGATATCTTTCCATTGATTAGGACAAACAGCTGCATCAGCAATAGCCTTTAATTATTGGGAATCTATGTGAGTGTACTTGGAAACAGCTGAAAATTATGTAACCCATTCTGGAAATTGAGATTATTGTTTGTAAGCCTGAGGTTTCTAGCTGGGGGTATCATCTGGTAATATAGCATAACCAACTCCATTAAAATCTTTTTTGAGGGGAGAGTGTAGGTTTATTTTAATTTTCAATAAAAATAAACACACACTTATTATTAAACATAGTCTCAAAATGTTCACTACATAATTTTAGAAATAATTAAAATCATTTTATTCATTATTTTTATTTAACTATTACCAAAACTATTATACAAAGTACATGAAGAGATGTATGGGGGATATTTTTCTTAGACCTTTTCTCAGGTATTAAAGCCATTTGCACAATGCTCTATTGCCAACTTCTATACCCAACTGATTCTTTATTCTTTTTACTTTATTATTTTATTTTTGTAGGTTTCCTTATTTTTTATTAATTATTTTGGTTACATTTCAAATATTGTCCCCATTCCTGGTCTTCCCTTCACAAACACCCCACCCAATTTCCCTCTCCTTTGCCTCTAAGTGAATGCTCCCCCTACCCACCAACCCACTCCTGCCTCACCCCCTAGAATCCCTATTCTCTAGGAGTGTAAAGCCTCCATAGGACCAAGTGCATCCCCTCCTATCAATGACAGATGAGGCAACCCTTTGTTGCATATGTAGCAGTTGCCATGGACCAGTTTTTGTATACTTTTTGGTTGGTGGTTGAGTCTCTGGGAGCTCTGAGGGGTCCTGTTAGTTGATACTGTTTTTCTTTCTATGAGGTTGCAATCCCCTTCAGCTCCTTCAGTCCTTCCCCTAACTGTTCCACTGGGGTTTCCAGCTTCAGCCCAATGCTTGACTGTGAATATCTGGATTTTTGTCTTAGGCAGGTATTGTTAGAGCCTCAGAAAGGACCGCCATATTAGGCTCTTGTTTGCAAGCACTTCTTAGCATCCACAATATAATCAGTGGTTGGTGTCTATGGATGGAATGGATCCCAAGGTGGGACAGTGTCTGGATGGCCCTTCCTTCATTCTCTATTTTTTGTCCCTGCATTTTCTTTACACAGCAATCCAATAATAACACAAAAAGGTAGGAATAGAGGGAGTCTGGGCATCTGGAACATGGAAAGTGCCACACCACCTCCAGTAGGATCTGTGTGACAAGTTCCACATACTGGGGCAATTGACCTCAAACGGGGTGGCCTCCTGGAACCGAATGTGGAACTCTTTGCCTGAGAAAAAATATTAACCCATACTTCTCATGGCAATCTGTTTTGCTTTCTCTTTTTCTTTTGCTTATTTACATGTTCTAGTAACCTAGGCCAAGATCTTAAGCAAGAATAATGCGTAAGAAACCACCCCTAGAGATGTGGCCACTAATATGACCCAAGGGAAACTAACACTTTACTTTCTAAATCATTTACAAAACTATTATAAAAACTTCCACAACAATAAAATTTCATATGGCTACACATATGTCATCAGAGGTGGATTTTGGTATATGGTAAAGATAGTCTTAACTAGAAAGAATTAAAATAGTTTAAATTTATATGTTGAAGATTATAAAAAATCAGGCACTAGATGTTAAATAATAATTGACCATGGGGCTGGAAAGTTAGTTCAGCAGTTAAGAGCACTGACATTAAAGATTTATTAACCTGCTCCTGGAAATATGCTACTATCCTTAGACAACAGCCCCCACTGAATACATCCTTTTAGAGTTGTTATATTTTGATTATTTATAATGATGTTACCTGTTCTGTTTGTGATTCACTGAATACATTGTTTTAGAGTTGTAATGCTTGGATGATTTTTGTGCTTTACTGTGCCAAATGATTTTGTTGGTATTTGTGATTATCTCACTGGATATGGTTTCTAAGAGATGTCATGTTTTTGTTTTTGTTTTTGTTTTTGTTTTAATGTATTAAATCCCCTGCTTGAGAGCTGCAAAATACACTCAGATTCAAACTGCCTCTGTGTTTGTTTCTGTTTGTCACTGCCAAATCCTTACCCACCTAGCTTCAAGGACCCTCATTCCAGGGACCCCCATACCTGACTAGGGTGGTTCATGGCAGAAAGCATCTAGCAAAGCACTGAAAGGCCCTGGCAAGCCTTGCCCTTCTCCCAAATTCCCTCTGCCTTGTTTAAAACCATTAGATTACATTCTTAAATATATTCTTTTATTTGATTTCTTCCCTCTGTTCAGGCTATCAATGTCCAGTTATTAAAGTATTTATGTCTGGAAATCAAAAGTCTCCTTCAGTATACTTTATTAATGTGCCCAAATAAAATAAATCAACTCATCCTAACATGGGGTTTCAACCCATTTTACCTTTATAAACTGCCATTTGCCTATGGGCCATTTATCCAGAAGCAGTCCTTTGTCCCCTCCAGGACAAATACATCTTTTCCTTATCATTCACTTCTGCTTCTTTCTCAGACTCTATCTCCCATATTTGTCTCTTCTTCCCTTTCTTCTGTCCCTCTGGGGAAAATAAAGCTCCTCTGTCCTGAGAACTTGGTATTGGGGATCCTGTGATCTGATACTTTCCCCAATACATAGCATTTAGTAGGCAGAGGAAGGGAAGTTGGCAATCAGACCTCTCCATAGCCAGCTAAAGGGACCCAGTGACAGCAGGGCCATTAGACACCTCCATGGCAAGGCCCAGGTACAGGTGGTTAACAGCACCATCAGGTACTTCCATGATCAGCCTGACGGGACCTCAACAACAGGACAAGTCATCATCAGCTGCCCAGAGGTAACACATTCACATTGTCAGATAGTGTTGTCTGTCCTTCTGTGCATGCACCACATCCCTGATAAAAAGGTATGTTTGTCCTCACCCATATCTTTCTTCCCTTCCTCCACCCAGTGGCAGCCTCTGTGCTTCTGTATCCCTCCCTTTAATAAACCTCCTACATGAGACTAGTCACATACCGTGATTTTGACAGATTGCACTACTTAGGTCCAAGAAGGGGGACCTCCAAATTCCAGGTCAGATTGGTCTACAATGTGATTCCCAGAAAAGGCAGAGAGGTTACAGAGATAAGCCCTGTCTTGAGAACAAACAAACAAACACAACCAAAAAGGGGGGGAAATTTCTATACACTTTAGGAAATAAATATGAAAATCTAGTATCTGTATTCTGCATGTCTGGGTCAAAACTAATAGTTAATATAGATACATTATTCTCTTTTATTAGTTCTGTAAGACCCCAACTCAATATATCTCCCAGACCCCTAGAAACAAAGCCAGCATGGAGTTCTTTGTTCTCTTGCCTTCAGCCTGAGAAGCCGATGACCACTGGGTAACCTACCCAGGTGCCTGACTCATTGTGCAAGGGACCTAAGATGTTTACTCAGCTTCCCCATTCCTTGTGGAATTTTCACCAAAGATAGCCTGTAACCTTTCCATGAAAATGTGCTAAAACTCATCATCCCCAGTCTTATGTTTACTCAGCTTTCCCATTCCTTGTGGAATGTTTACCAAAGATAGCCTGTAACCTCTCCTCCAAGATGAGCTGAAACTCATCATCCCGATTCTAATGATTTTTATTCAGCTTTCCCATTCTTTGTGGTCTTATCTTCCCCTTTCTTTGTGGTTTCTTCTTTCAAAAACCCTCAAGGGCAACTGCTAGAGGTCGATCTCCTCTGCCCCTGTGCAGGTTATGAGTTCAACCTCAGCATGCTGATTCCTGAATAAACCTCATGCAATATTGCATCAAGAACGGTTTCTCTTGAGTTATTGGGGCATCAGCTCATCCTGGGACTTGAGCGAAGGTCTCCCCATTACGGGGGTCTTTCAGTTCCTTAAGTTTTGTATGTGTTTTAATCATATTCACCTCTCCAACTCCAGACTCAGCCTTGCCTCCCACACTACTTTTAAAGCAGGTTTTTGGTGACGAAAAAAAATCTGCCACCTTAGAGAGAAATCTCATGAAACACAGGATGCGAAAGTGAGCTGAAAACAAGAGGATCTTTTAGGCCAGAATTTTGACAAGGAAGTGACAATGAGAGTGTTCTGTGGGGGAACTGAAACACTCTGCCCAGTAGCAGCTCCTTAAGACAGCATGTAACTCACTCAAAATCACTGCAGAAAGGCCCTAAAATGGACGAAATACAATAGTGTTCCTGCCTCTACCGAAGAGTAATAGTAAAGACTATGCAGAGTCTAGCTTCTGTCTCCCAAGCTCCAAGCTTCAGAGACCATGCTAGCATCTTGGAGCTTGATGGACTGCCTAGCAGTAGCAGAAACCAGCAGATGTCTGTCTGGAAAGAATTCTCTAATTTACTGACATGCCTACAGATTGTACAGTGTATTCCAGGTTTCTAGCTTTGTGATATGCTATTGTGGGGCATTGGGGTATGCACAGACAGTCTGGTCTCCAGTTGAGTTGAGGTCTGAACCCCAGTAAAACCCAATGGTGATAATTCAGCTACATGGGATGGTAGGCATTCCCTCATGTCTCCTGGACTCAAGGCTCTTGTCAAAGTTACCACCCTCACAGGCCCCACAGGAGAAGCATGTGGCTAGTAGTCATGTAGACAATTATCCCAAGTTTCTGATCTTCAGGCTAAACTCCTCCCAGTTACCTAGCAACACCATTGATAGCAGCTACTTGGCCCCGCCTCACTCTCTCCTCTCACTCTCTTACTCTCTCCTCTCTTACTCTCTCCCTCTTGCTCTCTTCCTCTAGTCTTTCTTCTCTCTCTCCTTTATGCCCTTCTCTCCTCTTGGCCATGGCCAGTCTCTCTCTCTCTCTCTCTCTCTCTCTCTCTCTCTCTCTCTCTCTCTCTCTCTCTCTGACCTTCTCTTTCCCCCTGCCTTTCTATACTAAAGTTCTAAAACCATAGGCTGTCTTTGTTCATCAAGGCCCACAGTGCTTGGAAGATAGGATAGGCTTTCTCCTAATAAGCCGTTTCTAATCTCCCGATGGAAGGCCTTCCTGTGTTCCAATCAAGGCCCAGACTAAGGACTCTCACCTGCATGGGAACCTATCCCCCAAAACCCCAGGGCCTAGAGTGTCACCCCAGGAACCCTGGTATCAGGGGCTGCCCCTTGTCCACCCCCATCGAGTGGGATCAGTGGCTTAGATGCCTACCCAGGGCCAAGTGAAAAGCATCTGGCAGCCCTCCCATGTCTGCCTGCCCAGAGCATAGGAGGAACTCTGGCCAGACGTGGGCTCCTCCATTCGCCTTCCTTCTCCTTCACCCCTTTAGTTCCCAACAAGCTGTCAAGCATGCTGGGATGGACTGTGATTATGTAGCAAACTTTGTTTCATTTCTGCTCCTCTGAATAACCCCAATAAAACTCACTGGTTCACCCATGTTGGACTCATGTAGTACATACTTGGTTCTGTCTTTGGTCCCTATCTCACACACCAAATTAAGACCAAATTCCGGTATGAAGTATAGAGTTGGTCATGAAGTTCCAACTCTATCTGATGAGCTGTGACTGTTAGCTTTTGGAAGGGATGGGTATTTACGTAAAGTCCCTGGCCACACTTCAGTAAAAGAGCTCATATCCAAGAATGTTTGGATAACATATATTGGCATTGATGCGAGAACTGGTGTATAACAAAGTTGGATGGAAAGAGGAGGAAGATGGATCTGGGAAGAAGAGAAAGGAATGTAGAACATGATCAAAATACATGGTAAGAAATTCTCTCATAATAAAAGTATAAAAATATGATTTATAAATGCCTTCATTCCGAAACAGAAGAGAAAAAGTCCTAACTCAGTTGCTATTAAGATGAAGAATCAAATGGGATCAGCCTTTTCAGGACCTCTATGTGGACATCATCTTTTTAGTCAAGATAGACAAGAAGTTAGAGAGACAAGCAGATAAGCTTACACACTGCTCTTACAGGGTATAAGTTCAGTTCTCAGTATCCATGACAAACACATTATTGCCAGAAACTCCAGGACCAAGGGATCTGAGGTTCTCCTGGGTCCTTTGCAGGTACCTATACTCATTGGCATGCTCACACAAGAACACCACACACACACACACACACGCACACGCACACGCACACGCACGCGCACGCACACGCACACGCACACGCACACGCACACACACACATCTATGTATGCATTAACATTTGAAATGAGAAGTCAGTAGATTTGGAAAATGCCTAAGTTATTTTTTTATTCAGAGCACAAAACAATGTCAATTTCCATTATCTGATTGTCCTGTCTTGGCCCCAGTGAAAGACTTCTCATGCATATCCAAATAAAATTTCCTCAACAACATTTGGTTATCATTATTACCTGCACCTATACTACAGCTCCAATAATCCAACAAAAGGCAAAGCTACTGTTAAAAGATTTGAAAACATTACTTAAAGATATTTATCACTTTATTGGGAGCTTAAGAAACCAATATAGGAAAAAAATGTCATTATAAGGCAGTCATTTTAGCATGAATGTCTTTGAATGGCCTGACTGAAACTGAAGTGTAAACAAAAACCCACATCTATCTTGAAAAAAAAATTAAATGAGGTACAAAGAAATCACATCTCATTGGAATGGAATGTTAGTGACTTGTAAGTTTGTTATTTTGTTTTGTTTTGTTTTGTTTTGTTTTGTTTTAAATGTGACAAAATAAAGATCCTCTTCTCTTTCTTCTGGAAGAATTCTGAGGTCAGAATACACCCATGGTTCTTGCATCAGGATGCTCACACTTGTTTTCTGCTTCTGTTTGTACACTGCTTCTGATGTTCAAGCAGAATGGTTTATTTTTCTCTCAGAAACCAGAAATGCCTGGGATTCATTATCAAAGTCAGTAATCCATAATCTAGAAAGATGTAAAATATAAATAGCATTAATTCACTCATCTTTTATGGTGTGTGTGTGCCTGTGTGAGTTTATGTGCACCATGTGTTTGCAGGTGCATGTGGGAATCAGAAGTCACTGGATCTGCTGGAAAGAGTGTTTCAGCAGTTGGGAGCAATCATGTTAGGTGCTAGGAACTGAAGCTGAATTCTCTGCAAAAGCAACAAGTACTCTTAAGAGCCATTCCTCCAGACTCTCACCCTAACATTTGTGCTTTCCGAGTTCTCATTTTTCCTCCATATTTTTTTCCTAAGAGCAAGTTCAAGAGACTCTGATGTAGCTCCTAATAATGTGACATACCCATGCTATGAGATAGCGTGGTGAAACATGGTTAACATCTAGACTCTTCCTTAAAAACTGATCTGGGGTCTAGAGGGGTCACTTAGTGGTTAAGAGCACTCTCTATCCTTATAGAGGACACAGGTTTAATTCCTCACCTTGCATCCTACATCCATCTGTACCTCCAGTTCCAGGGAATCCCATAACATCTTGTAGCCTCCAAGCCAGAATATGCATGCAGGCAAAGTAAGCTTACAAATAAAAATTTAAAAGTTATGGTACATTTTTGATTTGTTGGTTTGCCAGTCACACCTATAACACCTACCCAAATAGCAATATCAACTTCAAATATCTGAGCCTATGGGAGACATTTTCCTTCAAACCATCTCATTATGTATATTTTTATGTCACAAGTAGTTTTTTCATGTAGTAATGAACCATATTCCTAAGGCATATATTTATTGTAGTGTACAAATTTCAAACTTTCCATGGTACTGAAGGAGAAAACCATAGAAACTTACTTGGTTTTATAAGATCTACCACATTATCTGACCTGTACATTTTTTAATTTCTCATGAAAAATAACATCTCTTACTTTGCAGTCAAATCTGAGGAACTCACACCTTCCCCCAGGTGCAGAGTAAAGATTACTGATTTAGAAACAAAGTCAGTGCTGGACAACTCAGAAAATGACAGATAACTCACCTCTTCTGTTTATTATGTACCCACTCCTGCTTGGTACCCTTCCAACATCCAACCAACACCAAGTAAGAAAGAAATCTTGCAGGTACTCAACATTTCCAGGGGGCACAGGAATTTTCAATAGTAATTCTTAAGGAATTGAGCTTGTGTCTTCCTCCAGAAGAGACAACTAGAGTTATAAATATTATAACCCAACATCTCACAGAGATTTTTAACTTGTGGCTCATGGGCCACATGCAAACAATTGCAGCTAAGTAAAGGTCTAGCACAAAAGGATAAATTTACTCAGAATAACTATTTTTTTGTAAACTAACTGCACAGCTTTTGACAGTGAATTATGGGGTGGGGTTGCCATGTTGTAATGTCAAAAGGTTGGAAACCCTGATAAGGTTTTGCTTTCCTAGAACTGAGTAGCTTATAACTACCTAAAATGACCCTGACTTCAAGGCCACGGGAGATAGCTCTCCCAATGAAGTGTTTTCCATAGGAACATGAATATCTAAAGCTACTTCCCATCACCCACATAAAAGAAAGCTAGAAATACTGTAATAGAAGTGTGGTCCAAGAACCAATTAAGTAGAGACTGACATGTCTCTAGTACTTGATGGAAAGTTTACTTTACAGAATTTGTTATGGTCAGATTCCAGTGAGAGATCCCATTTCAAAAATAACTGAGGTGGATCACATCTGATGACAGATGGCCATTAGATGTGTTCTCTGGTTTCTACACTTGTGCACACAATCCATGGACACATGTGTACCTGAACCAACTACTTTCACAAAACTTTTCTCTATGTCCTATTGATTTAAAGATCATGGGGTAAGGGAAAACACTGCAAAGATAATTCTGGATTAAATTTTAAAGTATTATACAGTGTATATCATACTTATAAAATACCTTATGCTTATATAAAGTACTCTGAATCACATGCTTATATAACAATTATGTAACATAAAACTTTATCTACAAGCAGACCACCCTTACTCACTTAATCTATCACATTAGGCTACAGGTGCACAAAAATCAAATCATCTGGCATAAAGACCATGTTATATTAAAATGTTAAAATGTTAAAATATCACCTCATGTGTTCAAAGAAAAAAGTGAATAACTTGGTATGCCTTCATATTTTAGATTCAAACAATCTTAAGTCAGGAATCTGCATAAACAAACTCATATTTTCAAATATATTTATTAATTATCCGTATAATAGTACCAAGTATCACCAGTTACAGAGCAAGGAAGGGCTTCACACTTAGTCTAATACTTCTGCAATTCACACCACCCCCAGTAAGAAATAATAATTTGAGTGTATTTTTAATGTAAATTTTAATAATATTTTATGGTGTCCCTTCCCCAAATACCAAATAGTCCCTCGATGAGAGGTGGAGTTTCTTGATAAGATATGTTCACTGGTGTAGCATTTGCAGGATTATTACAGGTACGAACAACCACTTTATTATTGATCTACTTGTAGTTTGGGTGTACATATATCTAAACAGGCAGATGTCAGAGGTCAGCCTCAGGTTAAACTCTTGATTTTTGAAATAGGGTACTCACTTATCCTGAAACTCACCAATTTGACTAGACTCACTGCCATGTGAACATTAAGATCCTCTTGCATTTATCTCTCCAGTATTGGATTACAATTGCAAACCCCATGCCTGAGTATTTCATGTAGTTTCTGGGGATCCAACACTGATACTTATGCATGTTTGACAAAGACTCTATGGACTGAGCTCTATTTTTTAATCTTTAATGTTTATACTATTACCTGCATATTTCAGATCCTACTTAATCCTGTCTTATTCCTAAGGACTCATCATACCAAGGAGCACAGAGACCACCTCACCCAAGTATGTGAAGGGAATGCTTTTGCTGTTTTATCACACCTCGGAGAAAACCAATTCACTGACTTCGAAGACATTCCCATTTAGGTTGAGCTTCTTCAGCGTCTTACACTGGATAAAAGCAGAAGAAAGGTCCTCACTGATGGCACCAGTTATATCACAGCCTTCTAACCTACAAGATACAAAAAGAAGAGAGTTATATGTCAAGGTGGGAAGAAATATGCACTTAAGGTGACATAGTCATTAAGACTATGCTAACTCCAGAGCCTCTGTGGACAGTCACTTAAAAGCATGACATCAAATATTTCCTTCAATGGCAGATGTGACCACATCACTCATTCTTAGTATCCATTTCTATGGAAAACCAATAGTTAAATTAATAGTCTGCCGTCCCAGCCCTTGATCCAGGGATGAAATTGGATCTTTCATTGTGTAATACCCATAAACAAGGCTTGGTTAGTTCTGAGCCTACACCTCAAACACCTTGATACCTTTTGATTTGAACTACCAAGATATAATCTACCATGAACTAAACTATGGAAAATCAAAATTCATGTGTTTAAGTCTTAATGCCCAGCATACCATAAGGATTTTGAGACAGTGTCTTTGCAACTAAGTTAAAATGAGGATAATCAGTTGGGATCTAATTGTGTATAACTGTGAAAACACATGGAGAAAACAAACGTTTTCAAATCAATGAAAAGGCCTGGATCATACTACTGTTCTTCATTTTCTAAAGGAATCGTCCCTGTTCATAGCATAATCTATAATCTAGCCTCTGCAATTATGTTTATCAATAAATCTCTATTATATGAACCATTCAGTCTATTTTTGTCATGGCAGCCAAATAATTTACCACTTCAGTTATTCCACTCAAATAAGTCAATGATATGAAGTCTAGTCAATCCTCTCATCTCCAGTGGACATCCATCCATGCATCCATACAACCATCTATGCTTGCACCTAGTACCCATATATGCTCTCATCCAAGTAAGAGCTATCTATTTATGCAGGCTTCCATTTATGAAGACAAGCATACATCTATACTTGTAACCATCAATTACCCACATATCCAGCCATGCATCTTATCCATTCTACCATCTAGCCATGCATCCAGTACCCATATATGCTGCTATCCAAATAAAAGCACAGTTCACAGTTATGAACTGTGATGTGGAAGCTGAGAATTCTTTTTTTTTCTGTTGTGTTTTTTTTT
>LR749539.1:345246-379426 GCA_902729485.2 Mus minutoides
TCGAATAAAATAGACTTTCAACCCAAAATTATCAAAAGGGACAAAGAGGGGCACTTCATACTCATCAAAGGCAAAATCTTCCATGAGGAACTTTCAATTCTGAATATCTATGCTCCAAATGCAAGGGCAGCCACTTACATTAAAGAAACTTTAGTAAAGCTTAAAGCACACATTGCACCTCACACAATAATAGTGGAAGCTGAGAATTTAAACTGGGTCATCTGGAAGAGCAGCCAGGGCTCTTAACTACTAAGCCCCTGATGGAGTTTAATTTCCTTTTCTGCATATTAATTGCCCACCTTTTTTCATCCTCAAACTCACAGCTATGAAAGTGATGACACCCACCCAAGATTCTCTAAGTGGCAATTGGGATGTTTTATAGCATCACACAGCAGCTTTACACCAGAGTCTTCTAGCTTATTGTTGGAAACATCTAAGCACTTTAGGTTCTGGTTGTTTCTTAAGACTTCAGCCAGGTCCTGGCAGCCACTAGAGGTGATGAAACAGTATGTCATACTGCAAGAAAAAAAATCACAATACAGTGGTTACTCCCTGATCTGAATAGGAAATATTTCCCAAGGCTTAGTGATGCCTGAAACTGAAGACAAGACTCAGTGATTCAGAAAAAAAAAAAAGTCATCTTCTCATTTGGTCAATAGACAATAAGAATTAAGTAAACCACATACACTCAGATTTTCAACATGGCATAGAAAAACAACCACACTACCCAGTAATAAAAGTTAAGACAGGGAATGGAGAGGTGGCTCAGTTTAAGATCACACTTTTCTTGAAGAACACCCAGGTTTGATTGCCAGAATCTATGTCAGAGAGCTGAAAAGCACCTGTAACTCCAGTTCCAGGTGATCATATTCTCTCTTGCAGCCTCCTCAGGGACTTGCATGCACAAAACTCAGAAACACACACACACATTAGGTGAAGCAAAAAAAATTTTAAAGTTAAAATAATAGTGCTAAATAGTACTCTTTTTTCTGTGTTAATTTTATTTTATTTGATTTCCTTTTTTATTAGATATTTTCTTCATTTATATTTCAAATGTTATCCCCTTTTCTAGTTGCCTCTCTGAAAATTCCCCTATACCCTCCCTCTCCCCCTGCTCCCCCCCCACCCACTCCTGCTTCCTGGCCCAGTCATTTTCCTATACTGTGGCATAAAATCTTCGCAAGACCAAGGATCTCTCCTCCCATTGATGGCCAACTCTGCCATCCTCTGCTACATATGCAGCTAGAGACATAAGCTCTGGGGGTACTGGTTAGTTCATATTTTTTTTCCTCCTATAGGACTGCATACCCTTTCAGCTCCTTGGGTACTTTCTCTAGCTCCTTCATTGGGGACCCTGTGTTCCATCCAATAGATGACTGTGAGCATCCACTTCTGTATTTGCCAGGCACTGGCATAGCCCTCACAGGAGACAGCTCTTGAGCAATGATTGACTATAGTTAACTCATATAAAAATGGAGTAAGGCACTGTGGGTTACCGACAATGTAGGTAAGGCAGAGGTGGAAGTCGTTACTCTAGAGCTTTCAAGGTTTACACAGTACATCGAGGGAAGAAAGATAATGTGGTGTCTCTTATATTGCAGTATGGCCAAGCCAACCAAGTATTTCTATTGTGTGTTGGCCAAAATAGACTCCTGAGTATGGGACCTACCCTAGAGCATGGTTGATATACTACAATTCTTTCCATTGGAGAAAACTGATGTTTGCTCTCCCTATATATAGTATTTTGAGAGACATTAAGTGGTTTATACTTTTGAACTACTTTTTCTTCACTTTTTAAAGGTCTGCTGAGTCATAGATACTATTAATGTCTTTAAACTATATTCTATATGGAGAACACAAGCTTGTCTGCTCCTCCGAAGACAAGATAGTCTGTAGGCTTCACAGGAGGTCAACTGAATGCAGGGCAATAAGTAAGGGAACCTGCCAAACAACTACAGCAGCTGGAAACCCCAAGGAGCCCAGAAGTCTTGGGACAACACCCTCCAAATCCCTCACCCCTCCAACCCCACACCCCTCCCTACCTCTGCCTTCTTCCAGGGCAGATCACCAGCTTCTCTGTTAATCTGAAGACTCCACAGTCTAAAGGCTGCCCAGGAGTTCCACTACAAGCAGGTCAACAGATCTACTTGTCTAAAGCCCTCACTAGATTTCTACTGCACACAGGGTAACAGACCCGTTGTCTGGTGGCCTCCCTGGAGAGCCTCTGCAGACAGGACAACAGCTCACTGGCATACATGCCCCTATAAAAACAACACAGTCTGAAGGCCTCACAGGAGGTCTGCTACAGCAAGGGGCACAGGCCTCGCAGAGACCTGCAGCAACCTAGGTATATAGAAATCAGGCTCAAGACAGAGACACCCAGACCAGTTACAACAGAAATACCTGGATGATGAGAGGCAAGAACAAGAACATAAGCAACAGAAGCCAACATACTTTGGTATATTCATCAGAACCCAGTTATCCCACCACAGGAAGCCCTGGATATACAAACATATCTGAAAATCAGGAAGCTGAACTGAAATTATATCTCATGAAGATAATAGAGTCATTCAAGGAGGATATAAGTAACAGAAAGAAATACAGGAAAACACACATAAAGAGGAATAAGCCCTTAAAGAGGAAATAAATCCCTTAAAGAAATACAGGAAAACCAGTCAAACAGGTGAAGGAATTGAACAAAGCAGTCCAAGACCTAAACGTGTAAATAGAGACAATAAAGTAAGCACAAATGGATGCAACCATTGAAAAGGAAAACCTAGGGAAAAGATCAAGAATTGCAGATGTGAACATCACCAACAGAATACAAGAGATAGAAGAGAGAATCTTATGTATAGAAGATACCTAAGAGGAAATTGACACAACAGTCAAAGGAAATTCAAAACATAAAAACCTCCTAACCCAGTATGTTCAGGAAATCTAGGACACAAAGAAAAGACCAAATCTAAGAACCATAGGAATAAAGGATAGCTAAGATTCCCATCTCAAAGGATACAAAAAACACCTTCAAGAAAATTTTAGAAGAAAACTTCCCCAACCTAAAGAAAGAGATGGCCATAACTAGAAAAGAATTCTGTAGAACACCAAATAGATTGAACCAGAAAAGAAAATCCTCACATCACATAATAATCAAAATACTAAATGCAAAGAGTAACAACAATAACAAAAGAAGAATATTAAAAGCAGCAAGGGAAAAGGCCAAATAACATATAAAGGCATGCATATCAGAATAACACCAAATTTCTCAAAAGAGATACTGAAAGCGAGAAGATCCTAAGCAGAGGTCATGCAGTCCCTAAGAGAACACAAATGCCAGACCAGGCTACTATACCCAGCAAAACCATCAACCAACTTAAATGTACAAACCAAAATATTCCAGGAAAAAAAAATTCAAACAACATCTATTTACCAATCCAGTCCCTACAAGAATTCTAGAAGAAAAACTCCAACACAAGGAGGATACATACACCAAAGGAAAAAACAAGGTATTAATCATCTCACAACAATGCCAGAAAAAGTGAATCACATGCACATAATGCCACCTAAAATAACAAACATAAGAGGAAGTAACAATCATCTGTCTTTAATAGCTTTCAATAACAACAGATTCAATTCCCCAATAAAAAAGACAAGCTAACAGACTAGATACGCAAAGAGAATCCAGCATTTTTGCGGCATACAATAAACTCACCTCAATAACAAAGTCAGAAACTACCTCAGAGTAAAAGGCTAGAAAATAGTCTTCCATATAAAGGGTCCCAAGAAACAAGCTGAAGTTGCCATCCTAATATCGAATAAAATAGACTTTCAACAAAAAGTTATCAAGATAGGTAGGTAAGGCCATTTCATATTCATCAAAGACAAAAATCAACCAAGAGAAAGTCTCAAATCTGAACATCTATTCCCAAAATAAGGCCACCAACATTCATAAAGAAACTATACCAAAACTCAAAACGCGCAATGAACCCCACACAATAATAGTGAGAGACTTCAACACCCCATTCCCCCTAATGGACAGGCCCTTGAAACAGAAACTAAACAGAGACTCAGTGAAACTAATAGAGGTTGTGAACCAAATGGATTTAATACATATCTAGAGAACATTTCATCCTAAAATTAAAGAATATATGTTTTTCTCTGGACCTCATGGTACCTTCTCCAAAATGACCATATAATCAGTCACAAAACAAGCCTCTACCAATACAAGAATACTGAAATAATCCCAAGCATCATATCATATCACCAAGGTTTAAGGCTGTTCCTCAAAAACAACAAAACCAAGAGAAAACCCACAAACCTATAGAAACTGAAAAACTATCTACTCAATGATAACTCAGAGAAGAAATAAAGAAAGAAATTAAAGACTTCCTGTAATTCAATGAAAATTATCACATACCATACCCAAAGTTATAGGACACAATGAAAACAGTGCTAAGAGGAAAATTCATAGCACTAAGTGACCTGGTAAAGAAATTAGAGTGATCATACACTAGCAACTTAACAGAACACCTGAGAGCTCTAGGATAAAAAGAAGCAAACACACCCAAGAGAAGTAGATAGCAGGAAATAGTCAAACTCAGGTCCAAAATCAACCAAATAGAAACAAAGAAAATTATTCAAAGAAACAACAAAACCAAAAGCTGAGGAAAATCAACAGGAGATAAACCCTTAACCAAATTCACTAAAGGGTACAGAGACAGTATCCAAATTAACATAATTAAAAATGATAAGAGATACATAACAACTAAAACTGAGGAAACCCAAATGCCATTAGATCCTACTACAAAATCCTGTGCTCAACAAAACTGGAAAATCGTGGTGAAATGGATGTTTTTTCTAGAAATATGTCACGTACCAAAGTTAAATCAAAAGCAGGTAAACTTTCTAAACTGTCCCATATACCCTACGGAAATATAAGAAATAATTAAAAACCTCCCAACCACAAAATCCTAGGGCCAGGTTGCTTTAGTGAAGAATTTTATCAGACCTTCAAATAAGAGCTATTACCAATACTCCCCGAGCTATTCCATAAAATGGAACAGAAGAAATACTTTCCAATTCATTCTACGAAGCCACAATTATTCTGATACCTAAACTACAAAAGCACCAAAGCAAAAGAAAAAAAAAAAGAACTTTAGACAAATTTCACTTATAATATTGATGCACAAATACTCAATAAAATTTTCACAAACCAAATCCAAGAACACATCAAAACTATCATTCATTACCATCAAGTAGGTGCCATCCCAGGGATGCAAGGTTGGTTCAATATATCAAAATCCTTTAATGTAATCCACTATATAAAGAAACTCAAAGAAAAGATCACAAGAACATCTTATTAGATGCTGAAAAGGCATTTTACAAAATACAAACCTCTTCTTGCTAAAAGTATTAGAGAGATCACAATTTCAAGGCCCATACCTAAACATAATAAAAACAAAATATAGCAAACAAACAGCCAATATCAAATTAAATGGAGACATACTTGAATCAGTCCCACTAAAATCAGGGACAAGATAAAAATGTCCACTCTCCCTATATCTACTCAATATAGTACTGGAAGTTCTAGCCAGAGCAATAAGGGAATAAGAGGAGCTCAATGGGATACAAGTTAGAAAAGAAGAAGTCAAGGTATCACCGTTTGCAGATGATATGATAGTACACTTAAGCAACCACAAAAATCATATAAGAGAAATTATACAGCTGATAAACAACTTCAGCAAACTGGCTGGATGTAAAATTCACTCAGAAAAATCAGTAGCCTTCCTTTATACAAATGACAAAAGGGCTGAAAAAGAAAATAGTGAAAGAGTACCCTTCACGATAGTCACACATAATATAAAATATCTTGGGGTAACTCTAACCAAATAAGTGTAAGAGCTGTATGACAAAAACTTCAAGTCTCTCAAGAAAGAAATTGAAGAAGACCTCAGAAAATTGTAAGATCTTCCATGCTCATGGATTGGTGGAATTAACATAGTAAAAGCGGCCATCCTACCAAAAGCAATCTATAGTTTCAATACAATCTCCATCAAAGTTCTAACACAATTCTTCAAAGACAATGAAAGAGCAATTCTCAAACTCATCTGGAAAAACAAAAACAAAGAATAGTGAAAACAATTCTTAACAATAAAAGAACTTCTGAGAGAATCACCATGTCTGACCTCAAGCTATACTACAGTGCACTAGTGATTAAAAAAAAAAAACCTGTATGGTATTGATACAGAGACATAGAGGTTGATCAATGAAATAGAATTGAAGACCCAGAAATAAAATCACACACTTACAGACACGTGGTCTTTGACAAAGAATCCAAAAATATACAGTGGAAAAGAGAAAGCTTCTTTATTATATGGTGCTGGTCTAACTGGTAGTCTGAATGTAGAAAAATGAAAATAGTTACATATTTGCCACCTTCAACAAAGCTAAAGTCCAAGTGGATCAAGGTCCTTAACACAAAACCAGATACATTAAATCTAATAGAAGAGAAAGGTGGAAAGAGCCTTGAACTCCTTGGCGCAGAAGGAAATATCCTAAACAAAACTCCTAAAATCAACAATTGATAAATGGGACCTCATGAAACTGAAAACCTGTACAGCAAATAAAATAGTCAAAAGGACAAGTTGGCAACCTACAGATGGGAAAACAATCTTTGCTAACCCCATATCTTAAGGCTTATATTCAAAATATATAAAGAACTCAATAAGTTAACCACTGCAAGAACCAACAACCTAATCAAAAATGGAGTATAGAACTAAATAGAGAATTCACAACAGAGCAATCTCTAAGAGCTGAGAATCACTTAAAAAAATGTTCAAAGACCTTCGGGATCAGGGAAATTCAAATCAAAATGACCCTGAGATTCCACCTAACACCAATGAGAATTGCTAAGATAAAAAACTCAGGTGACAGCATATGTTGGAGAGAATGTGGAGAAAGAGGAACATTTCTCCATTGCTGGTGGGATTGCATAGTGGTACAAGCACCCTGGCAATAAGTCTGGAGGTTCTTCAGAAAATTGCAAATAGATCTAACTGAAGATATAGTTATACAACTCTTAGGGATATACCCAAAAGATGCCCGATCATGGCAGAGGGGCATGTGTTACACTATGTTCAAAAAGGCCTTATTTGTGATAGCCAAAAGCTGGAAAACAACACAGATCTCTGAGAATAGAAGAATGTGTACAAAAATGTGGTTCATTTACACAATGGAATACTATTCAGATATTAAAAATATGCACACCCTGAGTTTTTCTAGGCAAATGGATGGAAGTAGAAAATTTCATCCTGAGTGAGGTAATTCAGATCCAAAAAGACATGTGTGATATATACTCACTAATAAGCAGATATTACCTTTAAAAAAATGTACAGAATACCCAGGATACCATCCACAGAAATCAAGAAGGTTAACAAGCTGAAGGGCTCAAGTGAGGATGTCTCAATCTTACTTGGGAGGGAGAAGAAAGCAATCACAGGAGGCAAAGTGAGGGGAGAGATCTGGGTGCAAAGGAGACAGAGTAGGGAAAAGGGTGACATAATCAGGTACTGGAGGGGGAATAGGACTAAAGAACCGAGGGCCAGCCAATAAAATAGAAACAAGCAACCTTGAAGGTATGGGGGAGGGGCTAGAATGCATCTGAGACCTGGGAGATGAAAGATGCTCAGAACTCAAAGGTAAGGACCTTAGATAAAATGCCCAACAGTGGGGAGAGGGAACTTGTAGAGTCCATCTCCAGTAGAAAATGGAGAGATCCAGTAGCCATCCCACAGTCGAAAACTCTTGACAGAGATTTGTTCCTATATAAAAGAACTGAAGGGAAAGAAATGAAGAAAACCTAAGGTAAAGGAGGTCCAGTGACAGGCTCAAATTGGAATCCAACTCAAGGGGAGGCTCCAAGGTCTGATACTGTTACTGATCTTATGGTGTGCTTACAGACAGTAGTCTAGCATAGCTCTCTTCTAAGAAACCCAACAAGTAGCAGAAAGAATCAGATGCAGATACTTATACCCAAGCAATGGACAGAAGCTAGGGACCCCTGTGGTTGATTGGAAGAAGCTGAGGATTAGGGAAACTCCATAGGAAGACCAAAATTCTCTACTAATCTGAACCTCTGAGATTTCTCAGACACAGAGCCAACAAACAGGCAGCATACAGCAGATGATATGAGGCTCAGACACATATACAGCAGAGAACTGCCTGGTCTGGCCTCAGTAAGAGAAGAGGCACCTACCCCTTCAGAGACATGAGGCCCTAGGGAGTTTAGAAGTCTAATGGCGGGTGGGGTGGGGGGAACATCCTCTTGTAGACAGGGGTTGAGGAGGTATGGAATGAGAAACAGTGAGAGGGCAGACTGGGAGATGGATAACAATAGGACTGTAAAAAGATTAAAGAATAATGATTTAAAACAAATAAATGAATGAATAAATAAATAAATAAATAAATAAATAAATAAATAAATAAATAAATAAATGAATGAAAAAAGTAAGAATGTTGAAATGGTACAATTCTACTGTTCTATATAAAATACACATGAAACACCTACATGTATATGTATATACATATAAAAGGTATAAGATTGTATATATAGAAACAATGTATAGTTACAAGCTCCTAAAAATGTTGTATATTTTCAGTAATCTTTTATACATCTTTAATTGTCTTACTTAAAATTAACATCTAAATGTCTTGTTTATTAAAATATAAAAGATATGATTTAAAACATTTAAAATAACATTGCAAAATACAAAGGTTAATGACAAATAAAAACTGGTGTTTGTACTTACTTTAAAAAAATATATATTCTATATGACATCTTAGTGTGGTTTTTTTTTGTAAGCGATCAATACATGGAAAACACATTCTACATTGTGTTTTGTTGTTGTTGTTGTTGTTGTTGTTGTTTTGTTGTTTTGTTGTTTTTCTTCCTTATCCCCTTTCTAGTAAGGACAAAAATGTTGTGACCCTGAGATTTCACAACAGACAAGATAACAGTGTTCTACCAATTCCCACACATTTGGTTTTCTCTCCAAAAGTTCTTCTACACTCTGCTTCCTGATCCACACAGATGAGAAGAATTTTTATCCACATTCCTGCCACTACTCTAACCATATATTTTTCCCTCATAGTAGAGAGTAGACCATTCCATAACATGACTTACTATGAATCCTCCATCACTTAAGTTGTCTATGTTAGATATTTCATCACACTCACAGTGATTTAAAAAAAAACTATTCATCTTCTAGAACCCACTCTAAACATCTTAACTGTCCTCTGATCTCAAGTCATAATTCCTTTCTCTCAGTCCCTTGTGTTTATATTCTGAGCAGCTACCCATTACATACCAAAACATGACACAGATGTCAAGACACAGATCTCTCCTAAAATAAGGGTCTTCAAGAACCACAAGTAAGTGTCTCTACCCTGCATATTCTCGGATTTAAACACTAAAGACTCTTAAACAAGGCCTCCAAGGCTAAGCTCAAGGAAACCTACCTTAGTGACTCTAGGACACAGTCTGGGAGAGTCAGAGCCCTACAGAGAATCTTCAGTCCTTTATCTTCCAGGTAATTGAAGCCAATGTCTAGATGCCTCAGAGTTTTGTTCTGACTAAGAACATCAGAAAGGTAGTCCCAACATTGCTCACTGAGGGAGCAGTTGTTCAACCTGTAGGAAGGAAGAGAGAAAATGTATCATTTCCACAATGTTACAAATAATAACCGTAATTAATATTCAAGCAAGGGGAAGAAATTCTGGCTTATTCTAACCATCTCCCTACATTTCTTCCAATTCACATCAGATCTAGCATTGAATCTGAATAAATCCTTGAAAATGTTTATATTTTCAGATCTTTTTTTTCTCTTTATTAGATATTTTCTTCATTTACATTTCACATGTTATTCAGAAATTTTCCCTTACCCTCCCGCGTCCCCGCCCTGCTCCCCTACCCACCCCCTTCCATGTAATGGCCCTGGCATTCCCCTGTTCTGGGGCATATAGAGTCTGTATGACCAAGGGGCCTCTCCTCCCAATGATGGCCAACTCGGCGATCTCCTTCCATATATGCAGCTAGAGACATGAGCGCAGGGGGAACTAGTTAGTTCATGTTATTTTTCCACCTAGAGGGTTGAAGACCTCTTCCGCTCCTTGGGTACTTTCTCTAGCTCCTACCTTGAGATCATGTGTGAAGCTGAATCAAAAGGATGGACCAACCAGTGACGGCGGCTGCCAGGGATCCCTCCCATATTTTCAGATCTTATCCAAAGCTAACCTAAATCCTGTATATTAAGAATGCCTCCGTTACAGTCTCTAGTGATACTTTTTAAAGCTACATGATTATTGCAATATAGGCAACCATACCTATGTTGTCTTGTGTAATAAACTGTATAAAAATATATATGAAAAATGTGTATGTGGTTTAGTCTCAATTCTGTTGATGTAATAAAAATTATTCTTACAAAAATCAATTTTGGGGGGAGAGGCTCTAATTTAGGTCACTATTCATTATTGTACGCTTAGTGTCTGAAGTCAAGAGGATAGAAACTTCAAACAGCTGGTCACATCATATCTGGAGTCAAGGACACAGAGAATTCATATATGTATGCCTATATTTTCCACTATTCTATAATCCAGGTCCCAAATTCGGGGTAATGATTCTGTATATGATGGGCTTGATCTTCACACACCAATTAATATAATCAAGACAATTACTCAGTGGCATGCTCATAAAGTCACCTGATAAAGACTTTCCAACCTTGAGAATCATTTATCAGGTGAGTCTAGATTGTGCCAGGCTGACAGCTAACCATATCTATCATGATATGAAATATATAGGAATTCACAATATGAAAAACAAATCCCTGGGTTCATTCAAATTTCTAAATCATCTTTCTCTGCTGAGGTCAAAAAGAGCTGAATTTCTCCCATGCTACACTACCCATTTACTCTATCAACAGTTTAAAAAGAGGCACATTCAGTATGAAATGAGATCAACAGACTCATAGGCATTGTACTCTGTGAATGTCTAAACTGAGAATCCATTCTGCATTCCAAGAACAAGTTATTAACACAGTTCTATGTGCTTGCTAGTCTTTACGCTAGTTGACAATCATTTAAAATTTCATACATTTATTCCTTCCTTGGTATCTAAGGGTAAGAGGCATGTGTGTGCATGTGGGGTCAGCATTACTATGAATGCAAAAATCCATGGTTACTCAAGACCTTTCTGTACAGTGTTTCAGTTCAGCATATGTCCAAACCTGTCCAAACTCTCCTGTGTGGTAGTTTCAAACACCTCCAGTCTTCTTCTAATATACAATTTAAATACCAAATAACTGTAGTACCATGTTGACTACTCAACCTCAATAAGAAACATCTACATATGTTAAGTTCTGAACCAATACGTTTAAAATGAATATTTTTGAGTGTTTATATAATGTATATAAGTACATATTACAGTATGCATGTGGAAGTCAAAACAGCTTGAGAGTTGGCTCTCTCCACCTTTATGTGGGCTGTTTGAAGGTTGAACCTGAAATCCTCCTATCTCAGTCTCCTGCACAGTAAGAACTACAAGGATGTAAAACCAACCATGATGTATATGTACATGAGTAGGTGTTCAAACGACATTATTTTCAACTCTGTACATGTGTGTGTGCTATGTATGGCTCTGTCCATGTGAGTGAGGGTGCCTGTGGAGAATGTTTAATTCCTCAGACCTAGAGCTACAAGTGTTTGTTAAGTTAGGTGAGAGGAGACAAAAAGGTCCTCTGAAAGAGCAATGCCTGTTTTCTTAACCACTTAGCCATCTCTCCAGGCCCATGTGACCTTCTATTTCTTAGGTTTGTGGTTTAAAATTTCTGCAATAGGACTGTATATGTGGGAAGATATTATAAATAAATAATTTGTCTGTGTAGTGTCTGAGAATGCCTTGGTCTCTGGACAAGACTTGTATAGATGGTCTTCCTCCAGTCACCAAGTCAATACAGAAACTGACAATTCAAGAAAGAAAGAATGCAGAACTGCCCAAGCACACTTTGGGTGCATTCTGAGCCCAAGGAATGAGAGACTGGGTAACTGTCCTAGACCATTATGGATGCAAACAATACTTTCACATCACCCCAATCAAGAGTCATAGCTATTGCCATGTAACGGTGGTGCATTCCTTTAATCTCAGCACTTAAGAGGCAGAAGCAGGTGGATTTATGAGTTTGACACCAGCCTGATCTACAGGGTGAGTTTCAGGACAGCCAGGGCTATAGAGAGAAACCCTGTCTCAAAAAACAAACAAACAAACAAACAAAAAATGAATCACAGGCATCCCTTTCCCACAGGAAGACTAAACAGTCTAGTAGTGAGATTAGTGTCCAGTATATTAGTCTGTCCCTGTGTTTCTATGTTGCCTCAGAAATCTAACAATGTGTATGTTTCATGTGTGTTTCTATGCTTGGAGGCTGGAGGATGATGCTGATACCTTTTCCTCTGTTGCTCTCTGCCTTGTTTTGATCCTGGGACTCATAAATACGACTAATCCTGAGCTCTAGGATCCACCTACCTTCATTCCTCAGCTCTAGGATTACAGGTATTGAGTGCTGCTACTCTGAGCATAGAAAATACTCCTACCCACTGAGTCATTTCCCCAGCCACAAAACTGGAAGATTTTAGAAAATAGAGGCAAAGTTTAAATTATTTATATATATCTCCCCACTGAAACCCACCATCCAAGGCCACTTACACTAAGTAATTCAGAATGCAGTCCTGGTGGCACAAAGCCTTGCACAGTGAAGATATCCCCTGGCCCAAGTTGTTGGATGCCAAATTAAGATCCTTTAAGCTCTTGCTGCTCATCAGGACAAAGGCAAAGCTCTTGCAGTCATCAGGAGAAAGTTTACAGTATGCTACTCTGTAGGTAAAGGATAATATTATATTCATTGGTCTTGCTGACATTTTCCCTTCTTATACTCCTAAAGGCTTGGAACCTCACAGAACTTGAAAGTGCTTGATTTATTTTTAATTTGTGTGAGTGTTTGCTTGAATCTATATGTGTGCGTCAAAATGTGTGGTTGGTGCCTTGACAGACAAGATGGGTGGTGTCATGTCCCCTAGCACTAGAGTCACAACTGGTTTTAAGCTTTGAGTATGTAGTGTGAGTGCTGGGACAGAACTTAAACCTTGGTTCTCTGCATGATCAGGAAGTGCTCTTAACCCGCACAGTGATCTTCCCAGCTGAGCTTAAATATTTTATTTATTTATTTATTTATTTATTTATTTATTTATTTATTGGTGTATGTATGCATGTGAAGCCCTTGAGTTAGTGGATGTAATGTATGCTACATTGGGAAATTGTGATGTGCTATTTCAGCTTGGTGGAATTGAATGCTGCTAGTAAGTAGGTCGTTCTTGTTCCAGACACCAGTATGTTTACTGCAAATGCCCTCTATGACTCTTTGTCCAGGAATGGGCTGGCCTTTCTGGATCTGTAATAAGGAGTGGGGATAAAAGTCACACAACCACGAGTAAGACTGATAATGGCTCTAAAGCAAGACAGTACCAACCAAAGTTACTACTGGTTATACCACAACATGATAATGGAATACAGCAAGAAAGAGAAAGAAGGAAAGAACTCATAGGTGGAAATGATTGTCTTTTCTGCCTAGGATTCTCAGTGGGGAACTCTAGAAGGACTTTATCAAGACACCACACCCTGCCTACTTATTTCTGATGGATGAGCCAAAGCAACATTTTTTTGCTCATGCTATTTGCAGAAATTATTTTTTTGCTATTGAATCTACTTTTACTTGGGGCCCAATGTGTACACCCTGTTCTTCATCGTAGGACAGGTGGTCAGGGCTTCCCTCTGCATCAGTGAAGTTTCCCTAATCAATTTCTGCTGGATGTATGCAGTCTTTGATATGATGTCATCTTTAGTTTTCGATCTCACTGGGTGATCTTAGACTACTCTGATGATGTATGAGATCTGATGATAATTTGCTAATTATCTGTGGTGACTTTCGTTATTACTTGATATTTTCTTGCTATATAACTCAATAAACTTAATCATTTGAAGCCAAAAGCATAATTATCATAAAACCATACATAATAATTGTTTCTAGGCTGGAAAACAGGATAGAAGTGCATAAATTAAGAACTGTAGTTCTACATATTCATTCCTGCCTCCCTTTTCTGTCACTAACTGCCAACCAGGAATCACTATCCTTGCCTCTAATACCACAGTCCTGCCCATTAATGAACTTGATATGTGAAGCACGTGACACCTTTTGAATCAAAGTCATGCCACCTACAATATCTGAGATCCATATAGACATGATCAATAGCTACAGGTATCTCCCCAGCTAACTGACAGTCAGAATTTCAAATTTTCAGGTATGAACACCTGTCATGATTGGTTCATTAAGCACCCATCTTTCAGCCAATGGAGTCAAATAGCCATAGCCTTTACAACCACCAGTAAGAGTTCAAAGTTTTAGGGTAGGTCAGAAGCTATAAAATCTGAACTGAAGCCATGATTTCCAAAATGGATATACCGATCTAGAAATTAACATTTTACAGTTCATAATCAGTTAAATTTAAGTAAAATTTAAATTAAACATGCATTTTATTTTACATGTGATAATTTCACCTGGGTATATCTGTGTACCACATGCATAACTCATTCTTGTAGATGTCAGAACATGTAAAATCCTTTGGAACTAGAGTTACAGACAATTGGGACCAAGGATAGAACTGTGGTCCTCTGGGAAAGCAACAAAAGGTCATAACAATACAGTATTTTAAATTATTATCAATTTCATTATTTATTTACATTGTGTATGTGTGCACTATTTCATATGCTATAGCATGCAAAAGACAGTGTGGAGAATGTGAAACAAAAGAAGAAAGCTTGTGGAAGTTGTTTCTTTTTTCCATGTGGGTCCTGGGATCGAACTCAGGTTATAGCAAGGTTGGCAGCAAGTGCCTTAATCGACTGATCCATCTTATTGGCTAGCTGTGATCAGGTTTGAAAGTGAGTAAGTCTATACATGAACAATAGAAAAAAAAAAGGACACAAGTGCTCAAATTAAAAATGTTAGTCTGTGATGATTTTAAAGACAACTTGACACAATTTGGAATCACTTAGAAAGGGAGTCTTATTGAGGGAATTCTCTAGATGGAAAAGACCTGTGGACATATTTGTGGGTAATTACTTGACAAAGTTAACTAAAGTAGTAAGACAGACATCATTCCTCAGGAAACAGGATCCTGACTTGTATAGGAGTTGGGAAAGTAAATTGAGCACTAGCATCAATGCACTGCTCTTTGCTCTTGATAGTGCATGTGATGTGACTCTGCTTCCAGGTTTTTTGTTTGCTTGTTTTTCCACACTGGCTTCCTACAACAATGGCCTATATGCTGAAAATTTGAATTCATTAAACCATATTTCTGTTATTGCTTAAATCAGGACATCTTTTCCACAGCAAGATGGATCAAAATTAAGTTGTTTCCTGTGTGGGGATCAGTGAGCTAGAAGAATACAAAGACTTACACCAGTTTTTCCATCTTGCACTCTGACTGAATTAAGATTTCACACAAAAGTTTCACCTCACTGGGGGAGAGGAATGAGCGGCTGAGGTTCAAGTACTCTAAACTGTAGTTCTGAATCAATTCAAAGAACATGTGCTCACCATCAAAGAAGGTCACATTATTTACCCTGCAGAACAAAGAGAGGTATCCATCAGTTTCCAACAAGCCTGAGCTCTCATCTTTGACAAGATCCTATATCCCATAATGACCATATCATTAATTTTTTTAACCCAGTACCTGCTCACTAGTTTTCAAACTGGGTAAGTTTTTCCTTCCATGTGAAATGCTGAGAAACATATGGAGTCCAGGTTGGCTGTAACATAAGGAAGCTACTTGCATTTAGAAAACAGAGACACACATATGCTCCCATCATCCTACAATTCATGGGACAGCCCTCAATGAAGAATGATTGGCAACAGACATTAGTGTTGCCAAGACAGTGAGTTTCCACTTTAGATTGTATATGCCTCCAAATTACACGGTTATCTGAGACATAAAGGGAAAAATAGTTTGATAGTTCTGTTACATGACTATATTAAGTCAACTTTCAACTTACATAAGTCCTTTAAGGGTGAAGCTGGGGTACGTCAGAGATTCATACAAGACATGAAAGATTTGCTCTTTGAAACTAGTGTCTTTTATTTGGAGTACCTCGATGTCTTTATTCCTTATGAACACCGAGCACATTTGATTCCAACAGTCAAGTACCTTTTCCCTGTAACAGAGGAAAATGAAATACATTACATTGTTAGAAAGTTAATTCAAGGTGCTTGAGAGATTGCTCAGTGGTTAAGAGCATTTACTCTTCTCCCAGAATTCCCAAGGTCAGTTTCCAGCACCAACAAGGTAGCTCACAACCATTTGCAACTATAATTCCAGGGTTACCTGACACATCTTCTGTCCACCATAGGCACTGTGTGCACACTGTGTACATGCACACATATAGGAAAAAATTCATACCCATAAAATAAAAATAAACACATGATAAAACTCCCAGTGTTTTACTCTTTTGCAAAAAGTTAAGTCAAGCCATTCACAGCACATAAATATAGAAAACTGACTCCACATACAGAGTAAGGGTAGCCAGCTTAGGTCACTTCATAGTTACAGTTCTTAGCCAGACATTTGTCAAGGTCTGGGGGATGCTGGTGTTATAGCTTGAGGGTAGACATGCAGTTAATGACTTCTGGGAAAAGGTCAGAGGATTCTTAGAATCCTACACAATGGCAACCAGGCTTGTCTAGGGATTTCACCTGTGCTCTCCACTTCCACAACAGAAGAAGATAATCCAAATATCTTGGCAGTGTTGAACTTGAGAAGTCATGCCTTACAGTTAATCTTGATAGTTTTGGAATGAAAAATGAGCCAGGGTTCCAGAGTCCTAGAGTCAAACCTAGAGCCAGGATTTTCTAGCTCAAGCTTCAAATGCCACTACTTACTCAGTATGTGTCTTGGATAATATATGTGACCTCTCTGCCTACTTTTCTTACATCTAACAGGATAGTCAAATTTACCTTGTAACATTTCTTACTGTGTACATGCTAACAAAGTGTGTAGAGTTCCAAGGACAACTTGCAGGAGGTTTCCTACCCTGTAGTATGAGCAATTGAACTTAGATCATCAGACTGGAGGGCAAGGATTTTTTTATCTGCTAAGCCATCTTGGCAGCTTACCTTACATGTTTCAGGTATGAAATTTTAGTGGTTAATTTTAGAGTGATCATGATTCTTCCAAGAATAAGATTTTGGATCCCAGAAGCCATATCTGGCATTTAACTATAGCTTCAGGGGATCTGATGTCTTCTTCTGGCCATTGGAGCTTTCTCCACATGTGTGGAGACTAACATGTTGTCACAGACACATAAATTTAAAATGAGTCTTTAAAAAAGTGTAAACTGGGAGCTGGAGGGATGATTCAGCAGTTAGGAGCAGTGGCTGTTCTTCCCGAGGTTCTGAGTTCATTTCCCAGCAACCACAGGGTGGCTCACAACTATTGCAATAGGATACAATGCCCCCTTCCGGTGTGTCTGAGGAAAACCGATATGGATGCACAGAGATAAAATAAATAAACCTTTAAAAGAAAAAAATGAGCCAGGCGTGGTGGCACAGGCCTTTAATCCCAGCATTTGGGAGGCAGAAGAAGGCAGATTCCTGAGCTCGAGGCCAGCCTGATGTAAAGAGTGAGCTCCAGGACAGCCAGGGCTATACAGAGAAACCCTGTCTCGAAAAAAGAAAAAACTAAAATGTTGTCAAACAGGTGAATTTCTTGTTTTATCCTCCTTAAAGGTTCCATTTCTCTTTAATTTTTTTACACTATTTAATTAAAGTAGGATTATATCACTTTCACCCTCCTGTCCCTATTGTGCACCACTACCAATCAAGTTGACAGGCATTTTTACTATATAGGTATGTGTGTGTGTGCATATATATATATATATATATATATATATATATATATATATATATATACACACACACACACACATACAGACATGCATGTATGTATGTATGTATGTATGTGTGTGTGTTTATGTACTGGCATATAGATATAGAAAGCAAAACATATGTATACATACACATACATACACATATACAGAGAACCTATCAAGTTTGTTTTTGTTGTTTGTACAAATATGGTTTCTTCCCCCTGGGTGGTCCATCACATAATCAGCCACCAAATGCAGACACTACTGCATACACCAGCAGAATATTGCTAAAAGGACCCTGATATAGCTGTCTCCTGCGAGGCTTTGACAGTCCCTGACAAATAGAAGTAGATACTCACAATCATCTATAGGGCAGAACACAGGGTCCCCAATGTAGGAGATAGAGAGAGTACCCAAGAGCTGTAGGGGTCTGCAACCCTATAGATGGAACAACAATATGAACTAATCAGAACCCCCAGAGCTCATGTCTCTAGCTGCATATGTATTAGAAGATGACCTAGTTGGCCATTATTGGGGAAGAAAGGCCCTTGGTCTAGCAATGTTTATATACCCCAGTACAGGGGAATGCCAGGGCCAAGTAGTGGGAGTGGGTGGGTAGGGGAGTAGGGCCGGGAGAGGGTATAGGGGACTTATGGGGTAACACTTGAAATGTAAATGAAGAAAAAAAAAAAAAAAATATATATATATATATATATATATATATATATGGTTTCTTGGCTGGGTACTTGCCATTGGGCAATCAGCATGGGTGAGTTTTGAATCTATCTACATAAAGCAAAAATACACAGGGAAAGATTCTGAAAATGGGACAGAAATGAAAGGCAGTGAAGAAACTCACATATAGCTTTTTTCGAGTTCTTCAATCAGGACATCTTCAGTTGAAAAGGATAGTTTCTTCAGTGTATAACAGTGTTTTAAGCAGTAGGCAGCAATAATAATATCAGAATAATCCTTAGCCACAAACCTAATCTGTTCCATACAGTTCATAGCTTGTACTAAGAAGGCTTCATCATCCAACTCAAACAGACAGGAAAAAAATTTCATGCCATCAATTTCTTCTTGAAGGTCTTCATTGCTACTTATGGTTTCCAGGCACTGATACAACTGATGCTTTATTTTCTGGGACAACTGGTAACCAAAAAACGCCTCTAGCTTTTTTTGTTCTGATTCATGTAAAAGGCCAAAGATGAAACAGCCCAAAAAAACCCACTGTACTTTGACTTTCTTTAGAAACATAAACATGAGCGTCTCTATACATTTCACATCTTGACTAGGGTGGTCATCGTGGCTCTTTAGCAGATAAAATATGGCAGCACAGACCTCCTGGACAGATGGGTGGAGGAATATGTAAAAGTTTTCAGATTCCCTGATCTTTCCAAGCATTCCAATGTCCAGGAGTATGGGGATGTCAGAGTCCATGATCCCATTTCTTCTGAGAGCCTCCTCACTAAACATAAATGTGTCAGTCCACATGCCCTCAGCGGCCAGAGAACACAAGCTCTGAAGCTGAGCTTGGCTTTCCTTACTTGGATATTGGGTACTTTGGGGAATGAACAAATTGAAGATGTGAGTGGTATACAGGGAGGTGATACATCGGCAAATGGAGACTGGGTCTCTTCCCTTCTCTATCTCATTTTTAAGACAAGTAATCACCATCCAGCAGAGCACAGGAGCCTGACATATAGTGAACAGCTGCTCGTTTTTTCTCACCAAACTGAAGGCTTCAAGGGCTTTCTTACTATCATGGATCATGATTTCGCAAATCTTGTTAATATTGCTCTCCTTGAATCCCTTTATTATTTTCACATCTGTGCACTCAATCATGCCCTCCAATTTCTCAAATTTATCTGGGGTAGCAGAGATAAGGAGAGAGGATTGAGGGAGAATCTTCCTCCTGAGCAAACTGCTTATCAGTATATTCACTGGCTTCTTCTCCATGCAGTTATCACACAGCTCAGATTCCTGTTCTGACAAATCACATTCCATTCGTTCCAAGCTGTCAATGATAAATAAGAGTTTCTCAGGTTGTGATAGTATCTCCTCTATGGGAGCTGAGGGACTAGGCCACTCTCTGGAGATCAGATCAGCCAGGCTAGCTGTCTTTAACTGATTCAAATCTTGACAGCAGAAGTAGAAGATGTAGGAAAATTTATTCTGAGTCACCAGGCCTTCCAACCAGGCAAGCATAAACTTCTTCAACAACAGTGTCTTGCCAATTCCAGCAACACCATGCATGAACACCATGTGTGGCTTCATTTCAGTTCTCTTTGATAGGAAAAGGTTCTCAAAATAATCACAGTCATCCTTGGTGAATTCCTCCCTAAAGAAATCCTGAATACTAATGTTGAATGCTCTGAAACTATAATGGGTCACCTTTGTCTTCAAATGAGCTCTATATAACTTTGGGTGTCCTGAGTAAGTAAGAATAAAGGAAAGAAAATACACAACATATCAAATTACGCATTCGCCCATATATAATCTGACCATAACATTTTAATTATCAAAATATATCATTAATTTATTTTTAATGATATGTGTGTGTTAATGGGTTCCGCTAGAGGTCAGAGGTGTTAAGTCCTACAGCTGCCCACCTGGATTTATAGCTGTCCATGAGTAGCCCAACATATGTGCTGGGAGTTAACCTCAGTTACTCTTCAGGAGTGGAAAATGACCCTAGCCACTTAATCATTTATTCAGCCTTCTTATGATTTTAGGAGTTTGTAAGCTGTGGGCCCAGAAAAATAGTTAATGTGTGAATATTTTCACTGGCCCTGCAGCACAGTTGCATTTCTCTGTGTCATGAATGTTATACCATTAAACTGTCACAGGCTGTTTCAGAAGTTGTCAATTGGGAATATCACCTGAGAATATCACTCTATTCTCTGCTTGGCAACACTAGTTGGCAACCTTAAAGAGAGTTCCCTAGTCAATTTCTAATGAATGTTTTGAGGGCTAATTTGATAATGTTTTATTCTCTCTCTCTCTCTCTCTCTCTCTCTCTCTCTCTCTCTCTCTCTTTCTCTCTCTCTCTCCTATCTCTCTACAACCATTATTTTCTATTTGCTATATATTTATTTATTATTGACTTTGACTTGAAATGTAAATAAAGAATTATTCTTTCAAAAACAAAAGCATGGCTTTCATAGATAATACTCTGGACACACCTGTGCTGTGTGCATCTGCTCTACTGGGATAGTAGAAACAACGACCATGTGCGGCAGAATGCATGGCTCTCTAAACTCAAACAACAGTATCTATTAACCCCTGCCACATACACAGATGCATATAACCAACAGATTGTCATTAAACATGATTGATACTATAGCACAAAACTGAAAAATGGTATCATTATCAAGATAGGATTGACTACATAATGATGAAAACAGGTACTATCACACTGATAATAAAAGTATACAATAATGTGGTTAGAGATGTATCTGTAGTTAAGGCTAACCTGGAAGAAGTCTTGAAAATGATTTCTAGCATATACAGGTGTCTCCCAAGAGCCTATGATACACCTCCAGAATTGTTGGCCTCTCTGCAGGTACTACACTCATACACAAGCATGCATAAGAGCATTATTTGAAATGTTACCTTAAAGGTTTTTCAACATCCACAACCTCCTTTGTATATGGCATAAAAGTTAAATAGAGTACAGTTTCAGAGGACAAAGTGGGCTAGTTGAAAACAGAGAAGGGAGAATAATAGTGGGAGAATACAGTGAGCAAAGCCCAATGATACACACACAGAAAAACACAAACACTTACACTGAAACACTGTATGCAGAATATAGGCAGAATATAACAGGTAACTGTGAAATTTTTTCTCAATAAAAGTAAAGTTAGGCAATCAGTGCGATCTGAGGAAAAGCAATTCAAATTGAATATAAAAAAAGGTCTAAAATAAATTTAATAATCAAGAAATGAAGGCTTGTAAGATGATTTAGGAACATTTGCCATCAAATCTGAAAACAGGTTTGGTCCTTGAGACCCAAGTGGGAGAAGTCTCAGAAGTTGCTCTTTGATCTCCAATTGTGCACCACAGTATACAAATGCATGTCAGTATTCATACAAATAATAAATATTTTTAAAGTTAAAAGATGTGCAACAGGTGGAATCTTTATTGATTAGCAATGCCTGAACAGGAAACAAAAGGCCTGAAGACTGTTAGAAATAAAAGCTAGAGGTCAGCTCAAGGACTGCAAAGGGTGAATGAGAAAACGGCTGAGCAGTGCACCTTTTGGGACACACCCAGCTCTGGGCTCTAGACATCCAGGTACCCTCCCCGCCTGAGGAGAGTTCTCTGCCTGGGAGGGCTTTCCCTGCCAGAACTTGTGAGAGAGACATATTGGGTCCCAGGTCGCTCAGAGACCAGTCTGCACAGGTCAGCTCACAGACTGCAAAGGGTCGCTCAGACCCATTCTGTGAAGGTCAGCTCACGGACTGCAAAGGGTTGCTCAGACCCAGTCTGTGCAGGTGAGCTCACAGACTGCAAAGGGTCACTCAGACCCAGTATGCACAGGTCAGCTCATGGACTACAAAGGGTGAAAGAGCAAACAGCTGAACAGTGCACCTTTTGAGACACACCCAGCTCTGGGCTCTAGACATCCCGGCAACAAACCCAACTAAGGAGAGTTCTCCTCCTGGGAGGGCTTTCTCTGCCTTAACTTGTGAGAGAGCCATATTGGGTCCCAGGTCCAGGTCACTCAGAGACCAGTCTGCACAGGTAAGCTCAGGGACTACGAAGGCTCCCACAGAGACCAGTCTGTGCAGATGAGTGTGTAGACCAAAGAGGCAACACATCTTCTAGGACAGGCCCTATATAGGGTCTTCACCTTTACCTATAAGAGGCAGGTCTGAACACCAAAACTCTCCTGAACCTTCCCTGCAAGAGGAGATCTTGCCTACTGAGACTACTCTGACCACTGAGATTCAGGAGAGAGCTTGGCTCCCGGGTCTGCTGACAGAGGCCAAAAGAATCACAGGAAGAACAAGCTCCAACCAGCGAAAACTATAACAACCAACTCCAGAGATTACCAGATGGCGAAAGGGAAATGTAAGAATCTTAATAACAGAAACCAAGACCACTCACCTTCATCAAAACCCAGCATGCCCACTTCAGCCAGTCCTGGATATCCCAACACAACCGAAAGGCAAGACTAGGATTTAAAACCATATCTCATGGAGCTGGTAGAGGACATTAAGAAGGACATTAAGAAGAACATGAATAACTCACTTAAAGAAATGCAGAACACTGCTAAAGAGGTAAAAGTCCTTAAAGAGGAAACACAAAAATCCTTTAAAGAACTACAGGAAAACACAACCACACAGGTAATGGAATTGAACAAAACCATCCAGCACCTAAAATGGGAAATAGAAATAATAAAGAAAACCCAAAGTGAGACAACTTTGGAGATAGAAACAATGGGAAAGAAATCAGGAACCATAGATGTGAGCATCAGCAACAGAATACAAGCGATGGAAGAGAGAATCTCAGGTGCAGAAGATTCCATAGAGAACATGGGCACAACAATCAAGGAAAATGCAAAAATGCAAAAAGATCCTAACTCAAAACATCCAGGAAATCCAGGACACAATGAGAAGACCAAACCTATGGATAGTAGGAATAGATGAAAAAGAAGATGTTCAACTTAAAGCACCAGCAATTATCTTCAACAAAATAATAGAAGAAAACTTACCAAACCTAAAGAAAGAGATGTCCATGAACATACAAGAAGCCCACAAAACTCCAAATACACTGGACCAGAAAAGAAATAACTCCCGACACATAATTATCAAAACAACAAATGCACTAAATAAAGATAGAATATTAAAAGCAGTAAGGGAAAAAAGTCAAGTAACATATAAAGTCAGGCCTATCAGAATTACACTAGACTTCTCACCGGAGACTATGAAAGCCAGAAGATCCTGGACAGATGTTATATAGACCCTAAGAGAACACAAATGCCAACCCAGGTTACTATATCCATCAAAACTATCAATTAACATAGATGGAAAAATCAAAGTATTCCATGATAAAACCAAATTCACACAATATCTTTCCAGAAATCCAGCCCTTCAAAGGATAATAAAGGAAAACCACCAAATCAAGGATGATGGATACTACACCCAAGAAAAAACTAAAAAGTAATCCTTCAACAATCCTGAAAGAAGACAGCCACAAGAACAAAATCCCAACTTTAACAACAAAAATTACAGGAAGCAACAAATACTTTTCTTTAATTTCTCTTAACATCAATGGATTCAATTCCCCAATTTAAAAAAAAAATAGACTAATAGACTGGCTACACAAACAGGACTCAAAGTTTTGCTGCTTACAGGAAACGCACCTTAGGGAAAAAGACAGACACTACCTTAGGGTGAAAGGCTAGAAAACAGTTTTCCAAGCAAATGGTCCAAAGAAAAAAGCTGGAGTAGCCATTCTAATATCGGATAAAATTGACTTTCAACCCAAAGTTAGAAAAAAAGACAAGGAGGGGCACTTCATACTCATCAAAGGTAAAATCCACCAAAATGAACTTTCAATTCTGAATATCTATGCCATGAATACAAGGGCAGCCACATTCATTAAAGAAACTGTAGTAAAGCTCAAAGCACACATTAAACCTCACACAATAGTGGGAGGCTTCAACTCCCCACTCTCACCAATGAACAGATCCTGGAAACAGAAACTAAACAGAGACACATGGACACTAACAGAAGTCATGAAACAAATGGATTTAACAGATATCTACAGAACATTTTATCCTAAAACAAAAGGATATACCTTCTTCTCAGCACCTCATGGTACCGCTTCCAAAATTGACCCTATAATTGGTCACAAAACAGGCCTCCACAGATACAAAAATATTGAAATTATCCTATGCATCAAATCTGACCACCATGGACTAAGGCTGATCTTCAATAACAACATAAATAATAGAAAGCGAACATTCTCATGGATACTTAACAACACTCTACTCAATGATTCCTTAGTCAAGGATGAAATAAAGAAATAAATTAAAGACTTTCTAGAGTTTAATGAAAATGAAGCCATAACATACCCAAACTTATGGGACACAATGAAGGCAGTCCTGAGAGGAAAATTCATTGCCCTGAGTGCCTCCATAAAGAAACTAGAGAAAGCATACACTAGTAACTTGAGAGCACACCTAGAAGTTCTAGAACGAAAGGAAGCAAATTCACCCAAGAGGAGTAGATGGCAGAAAATAATCAAACTCAGGGCTGAAATCAACCAAGTAGAAACAAAAAGAACTATTCAAAGAACTAACCAAACCAGGAGCTGGTTCTTTGAGAAAATCAACAAGATAGATAAACCCTTAGGCAGACTAACTAAAGGGCACAGGGACAGTATCTTAATTAACAAAATCAGAAATGAAAAGGAGACAGAGAGCTCAGGGCTCGGGCGCAGGAGTTGTGGACCCTCCCCAGGCCCCTTCGGGACTCCCCAAGTGAGCAGCTGAACACAGCATCTGTAACAGCCCATTTGCATGGGACTTGAGACACCAGCCAGGAGATTGATAAAGGCCCAAGGCAGGACAGCCACGCCCTTCCAGTCCAGTCAGGTCCAGTCTGCCCTGCACCAGCTCAGTGCTCAGGCACAGGCACTGTGCACCCTTTCCAGGCCCCTTCGGGACTCCCCAAGCTATCTTGGGACCACAGGTGAGCAGCTGATCACAGCATCTGTTTCAATCCAATCTCTTGGAACTCAAGACTACAGCTGGAACAGACCAGAGCAGTGGGTCCCTTCTGGTCTGCAGCAACGCCAGATCTCCTCAGGCAGAGATGACAGGAGGCAAGCTTAGAAAAAGAAGCAACAGAAACTAAGGGTACTTGGCATGACCAGAACCAAAATCTCCCACCATGTCAAGTACTAGATACAACATCACACCGGAAAAGCAAGGCATGGATCTAAAGTCAGTCATCATCATGATGATGGAGGATTATAAGGAAGAAATACAGGAAAAGACAGATAAATTAGAAGCATTTAAAGAAGAAAAACTTAGGAAGTTACAGGAAAACAATACCAAACAGGTGATGGAATGGAACAAAGCCATCCAGTACCTAAAAATGGAAGCAGAAACAATTAAGAAAAACCAAAAGGAGATAACCCTGGAGATAGAAACCATAGGGGAAAAAATCAGGAACCATAGATATGAGCATCAGCAAAAGAATACAAGAGATAGAAGAAAGAATCTCAGGCACAGAACATTCTATAAGGATCAAAGGCACGACAATCAAAGAAAATGCTAAATGCAAAAAGATCCTAAAGCAAAATATCCAGGAAATCCAGGACACAATGAGAAGACCAAACTTAAGGATAATAGGAGTAGATGAGAAGGAAGACTCTCAAACTAAAGGGCCAGCAAATATCTTCAACAAAATTATAAAAGAAAACTTTCCATACCTAAAGAATTAGGTGCCCATAAACATACAAGAAGCCTACAGAATTCCAAATAGGCGGGACCAGAAAAGAAATTCCTACTGAAACATAATAATCAGAACAACAAACGCACCAAATAAAGACAGAATATTAAAAGCAGTAAGGGAAAAAGGTCAAGTAACATATAAAGGCAGGCCCATTAGAATTACTCCAGAGTTCTCACCAGAGACTATAAAAGCCAGAAGATCATGGACAGAGATTATACAGACACTAAGAGAACACAAATGCCAGCCCAGACTACTAAATCCAGCAAAACTCTCATTTACCATAGGCGGAGAAACCAAAGTATTCCATGACAAATTCAAATTCACACAATATCTTTTCATGAAATCCAGCCATTCAAAGGATAATAACAAAAAACCACCAATACAAGGACGGAAACTATGCCCTAGAAAAAGCATGAAAGTAATCCTTCAACAAACCTAAAAGAAGACAGACACAAGAACAGAATCCCAACTTTAAAAACAAAAATGACAGGAAGCAACAATTACTGTTCCTTAATATGTCTTAATATCAATGGAATAAATTCCCCAATAAAAAGACATAGACTATCAGACTGGCTACAGGAACAGGACCCAACATTTTTCTGCTTACAAGAAACACACCTCAGGAAAAGAGACAGACACTACCTCAGAGTGAAAGGATGGAAAACAATTTTCCAAGCAAAAGGCCCGAAGAAAAAAGCTGGGGTAGCCATTCTAATATCGAATAAAGTAGACTTTCAACCCAAAATTATCAAAAAAGACAAAGAGGGACACTTCATACTCATCAAAGGAAATATCTTCCAAAAGAAACTCAAAATTCTGAATATCTATGCTCCAAATGCAAGGGCAGCCACTTTCATTAAAGAAACATTAGTAAAGCTCAAAACACACATTGCATCTCTCACAAAAATAGTAGGAGACTTCAACACCCCACTCTCAACAATGGACAGATCCTGGAAACAGAAACTAAACAGAGACTAGATCAAACTAACAGAGGCTATGAAACAAATGGACTTAACAGATATCTACAGAATATTTCATCCTAAAACAAAAGGATATACCTTTTTCTCAGCACCTCATGGCACCTTCTCCAAAACTGATCACATAATTGGCCACAAAAAAGGTCTCAACAGATTCAAACATATTGAAATAGTCCCAGGCATGCTATCAGATCACCATGGATTAAGGCTCTTCTTCAATAACAACATAATTAGGAGAACACCATCATTCACATGGAAACTGAACAACATTCTACTCAGTGATACCTTGATCAAGGAACAGATGGGTTTAGTGCAGAGTTCTATCAGACCTTCAAAGAAGACCTAGCTCCAGTTCTTCTCAAATTATTCAACAAAATAGAATCTGAAGGTACACTACCCAAGTCATTCTATGAAGCCAAAATTACTCTGATACCTAAACCACATAAAGACACAACAAAGAAAGAGAACTTCAGACCAATATCCCTTATAAATATTGACGCAAAAGTACTCAACAAAATTCTCACCAACCGAATCCAAGAACACATCAAAAAGATCATCGATCATGACCAAGTAGGCTTCATCCCAGAAATGCAGGGATGGTTTAATATACAGAAATCCATCAATGTAATACACTACATAAAAAAACTCAAAGATAAAAACCACATGATCATCTCCTTAGATGCTGAGAAAGCATTTGACAAAATCCAACACCCTTCATGATAAAGGTCTTGGAAAGATCAGGAATTCAAGGCCCTTACCTAAATATGATAAAAGCAATCTACAGCAAACCAGTGGCCAACATCAAACTAAATGGAGAGAAACTGGAAGCAATCCCACTAAAATCAGGGACCAGACAAGGCTGCCCACTTTCTCCCTACCTATTCAAGTCCTAGCCAGAGCGATTCGACAACAAAAGTTCATCTGGAATAACAAAAAACCTACACTAGCAAAAACTCTTCTCAACATTAAAAGAACTTCTGGTGGAATCATCATGCCTGACCTAAAGCTGTACTACACAGAGCAATCATAATAAAAATTGCATGGTACTGGTACAGCAACAGACAGGTAGATCAAGGAAATAGGAATGAAGACCTAGAAATGAATCCACACACCTATGGTCACCTGATCTTTGACAAGGGAGCTAAAACTATCCAGTATGTGTGTGTGTGTGGGGGGGGGGGGAACAGCCTTTTCAACAAATGGTACTGGCACAACTGGCAGCTATCATGTAGAAGACTGAGAATTGATCCATTCTTATCTCCTTGTAATAAGGTCAAGTCTAAGTGGTTTAAGGATCCCCACATATAACCAGAGACACTGAAACTTATAGAGGAGAAAGTGGGGAAAAGCCTCGAAGATATGAGCACTGCAGAAAAATTCCTGAATACAACAGCAAATGCTTGTGCTGTAAAATTAAGAATTGACAAATTGGACCTCATAAAGTTGCAAAGCTTCTGTAAGGCAAAAGATACTGTCAACAAGACAAAAGGGCCACCAACAGATTGGGAAAGGATATTTACCAATCCTAAATCAGATAGGGGGCTGATATCCAATATATATAAAGAACTCAAGAAAGTGGACACCACAAAATCAAATATCCCCATTAAATATGGTACGCAGAGTTAAACAAAGAATTCTCAACTGAGGAACACTGAATGGCTGAGAAGCACATGAAAAAATGTTCAATATCCTTAATCATCAGGGAAATGCAAATCAAAACAACCCTGAGATTCCACCTCACACCAGTAAGAATGGCTAAGATCAAAAATTCAGGTGACAACAGATGCTGGCGTGGATGTGGAGAAAGGGGAACACTCCTCCATTGTTGGTGGGACTGCAAGCTGGTTCAACCACTCTGGAAATCAGTCTGGTGGTTCCTCAGAAAATTGGACATAGTACTACCTGAAGATCCTGCAATAACTCTACTGGGCATATATCCAGATGTATCATCTGGAAATAAAGACACATGTTCAACTATGTTCATAGCAGCCTTATTCGTAATAGCCAGAAGCTGGAAAGAACCCAGATGCCCCTCAACAGAGGAATGGATAAAAAAAAAAATTGGTACATTTACACAATGGAGTATTACTCAGCTATTAAAAACAATGAATATATGAAATTCCTAGGCAAATGGATGGATCTGGAGTGCATCATCCTGAGTGTAGTAACCCAATCACAAAAGAACTCACATAACATGTGCTCAATTATATGTGGATATTAGCCCAGAAACCTAGACTACCCAAGATACAATTTACTAAACACATGAAACTCAAGAAGACTGAAGATCAAAATGTGGACACTTTGCCCCTTCCTAGAATTAAGAACAAACTGCACATTGAAGAAGTTACAGAGATCATGTGTGAAGCTGAATCAAAAGGATGGACCAACCAGTGACTGAGGCTGCCGGGGATCCATCCCATTATCAGCAACCAAACATACACACTATTGCATATGCCAGCAATATAGTGCTGAAAGGGCCCTGATATAGCTGTCTCCTGGGAGACTATACCAGTGCCTGGCAAACACAGAAGTGGATGCTCACAGTCAGCTATTAGATGGAACACAGGACTCCCAAGGAAGGAGCTAGAGAAAGTACCCAAGAAGCTGAAGGGATCTTCGACCCTATAGGCAGGAGAATTACATGAAGTAACCAGTACCCCCAGAGCTCATGTCTCTAGCTGCATATATAGCAGAAGATGGCCTAATTGGCCATCATTGGAAATAGTGGCCCCTTGGTCATGCAGACTTAATATGCCCCAGTACATGAAAACACCAGGGCCAAGATGTGGGAGTGGGTAGGTAGGGGAGCAGGGCGGGGTTGGGGGAGGATATAGGGAACTTACTGGATAACACTTGAAATGTAAATGAAGAAAATATATAATAAAAATTGGGAAAATAAAAGAAAATCAAAAAAGAAAAAGAAAAAGAAAAAGGAGACATAACAAAGGAACCTAAGGAATTCCAAAACATCATCAGATCCTACTACAAAAGGCTATAGTCAACAAAGCTAGAAAACCTGGAGGAAATGGACAATTTCCTAGACAGATACCAGGTACCAAAGTTAAGCCAGGATCAGATTAATGATCTGAACAGTCCCTTTTCCCCTAAAGAAATAGAAGCAGTCATCAATAGACTCCCAACCATAAAAAGCCCAGGACCAGAAGGGTTTAGTGCAGATTTCTATCAGACCTTCAAAGAAGACCTAATTCCACCTCTCCTCAAACTATTCCACAAAATAGAGACAGAAGGTACTCTATGCAATTCATTCTATGAAGCCACAATTACTCTGATACCTAAACCACACAAAGATCCAACAAAGAAAGAGAACTTCAGACCAATAGAGACAGAAGGTACTCTATACAATTCATTCTATGAAGGCACAATTACTATGATACCTAAACCACACAAAGATCCAACAAAGAAAGAGAACTTCAGACCAATTTCCCTCATGAATATCAATGCAAAAATACTCAATAAAATCCTTGTAAACTGCATCCAAGAACACATAAAAACAATCATCCATCATGGTCAAGGAGGCTTCATCCCAGCAATGCAGGGATGGTTTAAATATGGAAATCCATCAACTTAATCCACTATATAAACACATTCAAAGACAAAAACCACATGACAATATCCTTAGATGCTGAGAAAGCATTTGACAAAATTCAACACCCTTAGAAGATAAAAGTCTTGGAAAGATCAGGAATTCAAGGCCCATACCTAAACATAATAAAAGCAATATACAGCATACCAGTATCCAATATCAAACTGAATGGAGAGAAGCTGGAAGCAATCTCATTAAAATCGGGCACTAGACAAGGCTGCCCACTTTCTCCATACCTATTCAATATAATACTTTAAGTCCTAGCCAGAGCAATTTGACAACAAAAGGAGATCAAGGGGATACAAATTGGAAAGGAAGAAGTTAAAATATCAGTGTTTGCAGATGATATGATAGTATATATTCGGGACCCCCAAAATTCCACCAAAGAACTCCTAAACCTGATAAACAGCTTCAGTGCAGTAGCTGGATATAAAATTAACTCAAACAAATCAGTGGCCTTTCTCTACACAGAGGATAAAAGGGCTGAGAAAGAAATTAAGGAAAAAACACCCTTCACAATAGTCACTTATACTATAAAATACCTTGGTGTGACTTTAAGGAAGTGAAAGATCTGTATAACAAGAACTTCAAGTCTCTGAAGAAAGAAATTGAAGAAGATCTCAGAAGATGGAAAGGTCTCCCATTCTCATGGATTGGCAGGATTAATATAGTCAAAATGGCTATCTTGCCAAAAGCAATCTACAGATTCAAGGCAATGCCCATAAAAATTCCAACTCAATTCTTCGCTGGGATAGAAAGGGCAATTTGCAAATTCATCTGTAATAATAAAAAACCTAGGAGAGCAAAAACTATTCTCATCAATAAAAGAACCTCGGGGAGAATCACCATGCCTGACATTAAGCTGTACTACAGAGCAATTGTGATAAAAACTGCATGGTACTAGTACAGCATCAGACAGATAGATCAATGGAATAGAATTGAAGACCCAGAAATGAACCCACACACCTATGGTCACTTGATCTTTGACAAGGGAGCTAAAACCATCCAGTGGAAAAAAGACAGCCTTTTCAACAAATGGTGCTGGCACAACTGGTAGCTATCATGTAGAAGACTGGGAATTGATCCATTCTTATCTCCTTGTACAAAGCTTAAGTCTAAGTGGATCAAAGACCTCCACATAAAACCAGAGACACTGAAATTTAAAGAGGAGAAAGTGGGGAAAACCCTTGAAGGTGTGGGCACAGGGGAAAGATTCCTAAACAGAACAGCAATGGCCTGTGTGGTCAGATCAAGAATTGACAAATGGGACCTTATAAAATTGCAAAGCTTCTGTAAGGCAAAAGACACAGTCAGCTAGACAAAAAGGCCACCAACAGATTGGGAAAGGATTTTTACCAATCCTAAATCTGAAAGGGGACTAATATCCAACATCTACAAAAAGCTAAAGAAGCTGGACTCCAGAAAAATGAATAACCCCATTAAAAAATGGGGTACAGAGCTAAACAAAGAATTCTCAATTGAGGAATTCCGAATGGCTGAGAAACATCTGAAAAAATGTTCAACATCCTTAATCATCTTGGAAATGCAAATCAAAACAACACTGAGATTCCACCTCACACCAGTCAGAATGGCTAAGATCAAAAAAATCAGGTGACAGCAGATGCTGGCTAGGATGTGGAGAAAGAGGAACAATCCTCCATTGCTGGTGGGATTACAAGCTTGTACAAACACTCTGGAAGTCAGTCTGGCGTTATCTCAGAAAACTGGACCTAGTACTACCAGAGGATCCAGCAATACCTCTCCTGGGCATATACCCAGAAGATGTTCCAACTGGTAAAAAGGAAACATGCTCCACTATGTTCATAGCAGTCTTATTTATAATAGCCAGAAGCTGGAAAGAACCCGATGTCCCTCAACAGAGGAATGGATACAGAAAATGTGGTACATTTACACAATGGAATACTATTCTGCTATTTTAAAAAATGAATTTATGAAATTCTTGGGCAAATGGATGAATCTGGAGGACATAATTCTTAGTGAGGCAACCCAATCACAAAAGAAGTTATTGGATATGCACTCACTGAGAAATGGATATTAGCCCAGAAACTTAGAATACTCAAGATACAATTTGTAAAACACAAGAAAATCAAGAAGGAAGACCAGCACATGGATACTTCATTCCTCCTTTGAATAGGAAACAAAATACCCATGAAAGGAGTTACAGAGACAAAGTTTAGAGCTAAGATGAAAGGATGGACCATACAGCGACTACCCCACCGGGGGATCCATCCCATAATCAGTCACTAAACTCAGACACTATTGCATAGGACAGCAAGTGTTTACTGAAGGGATCCTGATATAGCTATCTTGTACAGAAGTGGATGCTCACAGTCATCTATAAGATGGAGCATGGGACCCACAATGGAGAAGCTAGAGATAGAACCCCAGGAGCAGAAGGGGTCTGCAAATCTAGAAGAGGAACAATAATAGGAACTAACCTGAACCCCCAGAACTCGTGTCTCTAGCTCCATATGTAGCAGAAGATGGCCTAGTAAGCCATCATTGGGAGGAGAGGCCCCTCGGTATTGCAAACTTTATATGCCCCAATAGAGGGGAATGCCAGGGCCAAGAAGTGGGAGTGGGTGGGCAGGGGAACAGGGCGAGGGGAGGGGAGAGGGGACTTCCCGGATAACGTTTGAAATGTAATTAAGAAAATATCTAATAAAAAATCTAAAAAAAAGAAAGAAAGAAAGAAAGAAAGAAAGAAAGAAAGAAAGAAAGAAAGAAAGAAAGAAAAGCTAGCCAAAGCACAGAGGAAGGATAAAAAGCAATATATATAAGACATTCTATGAAGATCTAACATGTGGGGCTCCAGAGATGGCTCAGTATTTACAACACCTAGAAGACATAAGCTCAGTTACAAGTATCCACATGATAGCATCCATATTCTGAGGGTCCAGATCTGATGTATTCTTCTGGCCTCCACAGGTACTGTCCATAAGTAGTGAAAAAACATAAGCAGGCATTCTCACATATGCAAAATATAGATTCTAACTGTTCACATGTATTTTAGTCATAAATTAAAATTTTTATATGCAACTAGATTTCAAGCAGAAGATGGGAAAGAACAGCACATTGACAATTT
>LR749539.1:379526-415703 GCA_902729485.2 Mus minutoides
GACACATGTTCCACTATGTTCATAGCAGCCTTATTCACAATAGCCAGAAGCTGGAAAGAACCCAGATGTCCCTCAACAGAGGAATGGATACAAAAAATTTGGTACATTTACACAATGGAGTACTACTCAGCTATTAGAAACAATGAATATATGAAATTCCTAGGCAAATGGATGGATCTGGAGGGTGTCATCCTGAGTGTAGTAACCCAATCACAAAAGAACTCACATAACATGTGCTCAATTATATGTGGATATTAGCCCAGAAACCTAGACTACCCAAGATACAATTTACTAAACCCATGAATCTCAAGAAGAATGAAGTTCAAAATGTGGTCTCTTTGCTCCTTCCTAGAATTAAGAACAAAGCACACATTGAAGGAGTTACAGAGATCATGTGTGAAGCCGAATCAAAAGGATGGACCAACCAGTGACGGCTGCTGCCAGGGATCCTTCCCATAAGCAGCCACCAAAATAAACACTATAGCATATGCCAGCAAGATAATGCTGAAAGGGACCTGATATAGCTGTCTCGTGGGAGGCCATACCAGTGCCTGGCAAACACGGAAGTGGTTGGTCACAGTCAGCTATTAGTTGGAACACAGGACTCCCAAGGAAGGAGCTAGAGAAAGTACCCAAGGAGCTGAACGGGTCTTCAACCCTATAGGTGGAAGAATAACATGAACTAACTAGTTTCCCCTGCGCTCATGTCTCTAGCTGCATATATGGAAGAAGATGGCCTAGTAGCCCATCATTGGGAGGAGAGGCCCCTTGGTCATACAGACTTTATATGCCCCAGTACAGGGGAACACCAGGGCCATTATGTGGGAGGGCGTGGGTAGGGGAGCGGGGCGGGGATGCGGGAGGGTAAGGGGAAATTTCTGGATAACTTTCGAAATGTAAATGAAGAAAATATCTAATAAAGAGAAAAAAGTTAAAAAAAAACATAAAAATTAGACATGCATGATATGTATTCACTTATTAGTCATAAAGTACAGGATAATCAGAGTATAATCCATAAACCTAAAGAAGCCAAATAATAATGAGCGCCCAAGGAAGGATGGTTGGATATTTAAAAAAACAAAAAGGAGAGAAATAAAATAGATATCAGAGATGGGGGGTGGAGAGAGAGAAATGGGTGGCAGTTTGGTTTACCTTTTTGCTGTGTGGGTGCTATCCTTATCCCTCCACAGTGAATTCTCACTAGCTCCAGGACATGAGCACTTTAGGATCCATATTGCCAACTACTAGGATAAGCAAGAGATTGGGGTGTGAAAATCAGTTATAGCGAGATCATGGGAGAAAAATCAGAAATCAGTAGGAATGCATGTGTAGGATGTACCAGAAACCTGGGAAGGAGGACACCCCAGGATGTCTATGTACTAGCTAATATTCCTAGTAGTTGGGAATATGGATCCTAAAGTGTCCATGTCCTGGAGCTAGTGAGAATTCACAGTGGAGGGATAAGGATAGCACCCACACAATGAAAAGGTCAACCCAAAATATTTTTTTTCTAACTACAAAATGTTCAGAGAAAATGATGGGGCAGAGTCTGAGGGAATACCAGAGGAATGACTGCCCCAAATTGAGATCGACTCCATGGGCAACAAAACTCTGACACTTGTAATGATACTCTGTTATGTTTGCAGATGGGAGCCTAGTAGAAATGTCCTCTGAGAGACTTCACACAACAGCCAATGGAAAGAGATGCAGTGACCCACAGCAAAACACTAAACGAAGCTTTGGGGAGTCATGTGGGAGAGTTGGGAAAAGGATTGAGGGACCTGAAGATAGCAGGTACTCTACATGAACACCAAAATAGTCTACTAATCTGGGCCCTTGGGTGCTCCCAAAGACTGAACCACCAACCAAAGAGGAAGCAAGAACTGGAACCAACTCCCCTGCGTCCCCAGCACATAAGTAGCAGATGTGCAGATTGGCCTTCAGCTGGGTCCCCCAACAACTGGAATGGAGAATGTCCCTGAATCTGTTGCCTACCAATGGATCCCCAAACTGGGCTGTCTTGTCTGAACTCAGTGGGAGATATTATACCTAGACATGCAGACAGTTGAAATACCAACATGGTGGTGGGGGGGGTGATACCCAGGAATCATTCTCTTCAGGGAAAAAGAGAAAAATGGAAGGGGCAAAGGGGGAGCATTTATGTGAGGGGACATTTGGAGAAGGGTCTAATATTGGGGTATAAAATGAATTTTTTAAAGTGGAGGGGGTAAGAACGGCACAAAGACAACTTTTAAATAAAGTTTGGAGTAAAGGATATTATATAGCCACAGATCTAAGATTATCAATGAATACAAAACAGAATGAGCTTAGAAAAAAAACTTATACCTAGGCTTATCAGATAATGACACTGGAACATCAAAGACAAAGAAATGAATTAAATCTTAAAGCATCCATGGTATCACATACTAGGATAAATATAACTGTGATTCTTAAAATCATAGTGTTTATGAAAAATGACTTTTCTGTTATAAGCTTCTCCTTGAAAATGATCAAAACAGCCACAGTCACAACAAAAACTGAGAAATCTTGTTCCACACTACATTACATAAATGTTTCAAATGCATTATATGATATGTATTTAAGATGTTCGTGGAGGTAAAATACACATCCATGAGGAAACAGCTGTTGACATTGGGTGTCTTCAATTGCTATTCACTTTAAAAGAACATGTATATTTTTTATTTGGGTGAATGTGTGCATTTGTCTGCATGTATTTATGTGCACCGTTTGTGTGAAGTATTCTCAGAGGATAGAATGAGGCACTGGATTCCCAGAAACTGGAGTTATAGTTTATTGTGAAGCACCATGAAGATTCTGGAAAGAAAGCCTAGGTCCTTGGAATGAGCAAGCATTTTTAACCAGAGTCATCTCTCCAGGACATCCATGTGAGATGGTTTTGTAAGCTGGCTAAGAAACTCCAAAGCTGACTAGCCCTCTTAGTACAATGCCTGATTTTTTTGTGGTTGCTGAAATCCACAGTTAGTTTTTTCATGTTTATACAGCAAGTACCTTATAGACTCAGCCACCTTCCTAGACCCCATGAATATGATCTATTACAGGTGTTTTCTATTGCTGCTAGCCTAAATACACCTCTTCACTCTAAAGTTAAGCCTCCATTTTAGATTAGGTCAAACATAACTAAAGTCCTGTGTAGACATTTAACAAACTAGGTTAGAACATGATACACTCATACATTTGAACACACAGACTAGACATCTTATGTCTATTTAAAGCTGCCTCCTTCCTCAAGAAGAATATCCCCTCCCCCTGCTGGTCCTAGGGTAGATGGGCTTGAAGAACAGTTATCAAAACTATGACACGATCCTCATTCACCGTAAGGAAGCTTTCACCAACTCACCAGCAATCTCTCTTTCTGCCTTCTCAATGAGATCTTTCCTATTGAGCTTCTGGAAAACTTTGAAGGTCATATCCCAGGTTTGCTTCTCTCCATAATGTTTCAATAGTAAGTTGGCAAGGTCTTCCCGAGATGCCTTCTTTACTTCTGTCCAAGAAATCTGCTTTAGCCCCAATTGTAAAATCTCCTGTTTGAGGAATTCTTTAAACTTTATAATTTCCTTCTTATTTAGTTCTTCCAAGTACCACATGAGGCCAAAATCAGAAAAGAATGATGCCATTGTGTCTAAAGAAGATGACTCGTCTTCAGAGAGATGATTACCTGGATTAGGAAACAGACAGGATCTGTGGGAAAATCATGTAAGCAGTTGTATTACAAAATTAAATAATTAATTAATATTTTAAAAGGGACAAAGGGCTAGGGAATGGTTAAACTCATAAAGGGTTTGCTCTACCAAGTGTAGGGACATAATCAGTATCCTTAGCATTCTTGTAAGTAGCAGGTTGTGCAGTCACAAAACCTTCAACCTACTATATGCTTTTATGACAAAATATCCTAGAGTAATGGTGATATAGAACTTGTGGGAGTGGCTAACCAGATACTGGTACAACTTGAGCCCCATGACTTGAGAGGGCACCCACAACTGCCACTACATGGATAGCCAGAAACCTTTGGCTGGTCAGTCCAGAGATCAAGATAGAACCAAACACAACTATCAAAAAAAGCAGATGAAATTATCCCTAATGATTTTTCTGCTATATTCTTAGATTAGTGCCTGTCTTAATAATCATCAGAGGAACCATCCAGGAGCTGAGAGGAACAGATGCAATAACAGGGAAGTAGATGAAGTCAGGGCAACCCCATAGAAGAGGGAGAAGATTACAGAAGCCAGATGAGTCAAGGACATTATGAGAACACAACCCACAGAATCAAGTAAGCAGTGGTCATAATGGCTCACAGCAACTGAAGAGACAATCATGGAGCCTGCATGTGTCTGCACTAAGTCCTCTGAATATATGTTATGGTTGTATAGCTTGTTTTCTGGGACCTCTAGTAGTGGAAGTGGGAGCAGTCTCTGACACTTTTGCCTGCACTTAACCCTTTTCCTCCTACTGGTTGCCTCATCCAGCCTTCATGTGGGCTTGTGCCTGGTCTTATTGTATTTTGTTATGCTGTATTCAGTTGCTTTCTTGATAGGCCTGGTCTTTTCTTTTTTAAAGGAAATAAAGAAGGACTGGATCTAAGAGAGAGGTATATGTGAGAGGGATTGGGATACATGCAAGTAGGGAATCTATTTTGGGGATCTAATATATGTAAAGAAAAAGGCACATGGTATGATGGCACAGCCCTATATTCCTTGCACTGGGAAGACAAACAAAGAGAGATCCCTGTGGACTGCTGGGCAGCTTCTCTACCTAAATTTTTTGAGCTCAAAAATCAGGTTGAGAGTAACTAAGAAAGATACTTAATGTGAACATCTGGCTTCCACAAAAACACCCTATGCTCTATATAGGAAGGTTACTAATTTATCACATAGGACACTGTTGGTTTTAAATAAGGGCAAGACCTTATTTCCAAATTGGATCATGTTAGTTCTCACCCTATTAAAAAGCTCAATAAAACAATCACATGGTAGTTCTCAACATTCCTAATACTATGATCCTTTAATACACTTCCTCATGTTTTCTTGAATTCTAACCAGAAAAGTACTTTCCCTGCTTCTTCACAAAGGCAATTTTGCTACTATATGAATAGTGATGTAAATATCTGTGTTTCCCTATGGTCTTAGGTGATCCCTTTGAAACAGCAAAAAGGGATGTAACTCACATGTTAAGAACCACTGCAACAACCACAGACACCCATAAAATGAGAACTACTATTCCAAAAAATTACTGATGAGATTGGTGTGGTGGATCAGCAAAAAGAGCTTTTAGTGTTACTGAAGAGGACCCAGGTTTAATTTCCTGTACCAATACTGGGAATCATAGTTCTCTCTCTGTTTGGCTCCATGGGATCGGACACCCTCTTATGGACTCTGAAAGCATGGTATACATGTTGTACTCAACATACACTCAGGTACACACAAAGACATGAATATATGTTTAAAGAATTACTGCTACCATTAACACTGGTGATACTAGGTAGAATGATGATCAGTATTAAAATGTTAAGTACACTGTAATACAACAGCTGTAAATATAAGCATATACCTGAGTCCAGTGGCACAGGCCTGGGATACTAGCTGCTACTTCAGAGGAAGAAGCAAGAGGATTAAAACTTCAGGTTCTGCCTACAAGCATAATAAAGTCAGGGCAAGCCAGGCAACTTAGTGAAACCCTGTCTCAAAAAAGTGCTTAGAAGTAATGCCTGCTCATCCAGAAAACATGGGTTCATATTCCAGCACCCATATGGTGGCTTACAGTGAGTGTGAGGTGCAGCTCAGGGGTTAAAAATACCTGGAGATAATGCAGAAGACCTGACTTTAGTTACCAGCATCCATATCATATGGCTCACAAACACCTGTCACTCCATTTCAATGGCATGTGATATCAGCTTCTGGTCTCCCTGAACACCACTCATGCATGTGGTACATTGAGAAAACTGTCATACACATGATAAGTAAATAAATAGAAAAAATAATCAGAAATTAACTTTGAAGTATATAAAAAAACAAAACATAAAAAGAGGGCTAATTTATGGATCAGTAGTAGAGTGTGTGTGTAGTCTGTGCACTGTACTAGATTTACTCTTCAGTACTGCCAAAACAAACAAAACAAAACAATCAATTATGACAAAACTATCCAAACAACGCTTAACATAATTATGATCTCCACAAAATTTAACTGTAAGACAAAAACTCAGAAAGGAGGACCCTCACCAGATATCAGATGCAAATATAATAGAATCATCCAGAAAACATAAAAATTCTTAACCTATATCCACCTAGCACCTCTACTATCAAAAAGAAATAGACTTATCTGTTAGTAGTGGAATGTACATTAAGGAGTATCCTGTCAACAAATCATACTTGAACAACACAGTTTACTTGCAAAATGAAAAGAACTGGCTCCACCAGCAGGAAACCTGATGTTGTCATCTGGTCCTCACATACACTTGTACTCACATATGCATTCACACTCTTGAAAAGAAACTAAATATTATTCATCATTAATAATATGAAATTTTTAAAAATGAGATATCTTCATAAATCTAAGGAAGATCACCAATAGGTCTAGTTAAAAAATATAAAATAAGGCAGGTAGTGTTGTCATAGACTTTTGATCCCACAAATCCAGAAGCAGGCAAAGGATGATCTCTGATTTCCAGACCAGCCTGGTCTACTGTGTGAGTTACAGGGCAGCCAGTGCTACATAAAGAATCATTATTACATAAGAAGAAAAAAATTTACCTTGGTGGCATACACAATTAATCCCAGCACTCAAAAGGCAGAAGCAGTTTTATCTCTGTGATTTTGAAGCAGACCATAGGTACAAAATGAGAATATGTCTCAAAAAAATTAAAATTAAAATTAAAAAAGCAGGAAATGTCCTTCTGCTCAAAGCTGGTGCCCTGAGCAGACTTTGGCATTAGCTATGTACACAATTCCATAACACCCAAAGGAAGCTGAACCCCAGGAACTCTAACACACCCAGGATCATAGCCCTGCATCCAATCGCATATCACCAAGAAGTAGCTTGACTACCAGGTGGTCTAACATGACCAGGATAATAGGTGAGGAAGCCACAACAGCATCCCCAACACCAGGAGTAACTGGGAACTCTGGGGATCCAGGGACTTATGAACCCCCACCTGGTCTGAGCCAGTGCCCTGAGCAGACCTTTGGTGCTAGCTCTGCACCAAGTCCCACAACAAACAGAGGAAGGTCAAATCGCAGGTGACCTAACATGCTCAGGATCATAGGATCACAGGTTCTCAGGAGCCTGGTCACACCAGGATTTCAAGATCACAGAGGAAGTTTGACTCCCAGGATCTCTTACACCAAGGATCTCAAGATCACAGGATCACAGAGACAGCTGGACTCTGAGGAGTTCTGACACAACCAAGATAACAAGAGGGACAGGCTCCAGTCAGACAGTGCAGGGAGCACTAGAAATAACCAGATGCTGAGAGGCTAGGGCAAGAATATAAGCAACAGAAACCAAAGTTACTTGACATCATCAGAACACAATTCTCCCACCACAGTGAGCCCTGGATACTCCATCACACCAGAAAAGCAAGATTCAGATTTAAAATCACTTCTGATGATGATGATAGAGGTCTTTCAGGATGATATAAAGAACTCCCTTCAAGAACTACAGGAGAACTCAGGTAAAAAGTAGAAGCTCTTAAAGAGGAAACACAAAAATCCCTTAAAGAACTACAAGAAAACAACCAAACAGGTGAAGGAATTGAACAAAACCCATCCAGGATCTAAAAATAGACATAGAAACAATAAGGAAATCACAAAGGGTGACTACCCTGGAGATAGAAAACCTACAAAAGAGATCAAGAGTCATAGATTCAAGCATCACCAACATAATACAAGGGATAGAATAGAGAATCTCAGGTGCATATGATACCATAGAAAACATTGATACAACAGTCTAAGAAAATGCAAAATGTATAAAGCTCCTAACCCAAAATATCTAGGAAATCCAGGACAGAAGGAGAAGACGAAACCTTTGGATAATGGGTATAGAAGAGAGTGAAGATTCACAACCTAAGGGCCAGTAAAAAATTATAGGAAAAAAAAAAAACTTCCCTAACCTATAAACAGAGGTGCCCATGAACATACAAGAAGCCTACAGAACTCTAAATCAAGTAGACCAGAAAAGAAATTCCACCTGACACATAAAAATCAAAACACCAAATACATAAAACAAAGAAATAATATTAAAAGCAGTAAGGGAAAAGGGTCAAGTAATATATAAAGGCAGATGTAACAGAATTTACACCAGAATTCTCACCAGAGACTATAAAAACCAGAAGATCGTGGAAAGAGTCTTACAGACCCTAACAGCACACAAAACCCACAGTAGGCTACTATAGCCAGCAAAACTCTCAATTAACATATATGGAGAAACCAAGATATTCCATGGGAAAACCACATTTTCACAATATTGTTCCACAAATCCAGCCCTACAAAGAATAGATGGAAAACACAATCAAAAGGAGGGAAACTACACCCCAGAAAAATCAAGAAAGTAACCTAGTTCCAACAAACCCAAAAGACGATAGCCATACACACATAATTCAACCTCCAATAACAAAAATAGTAGGAAGCAACAATAACTTTTACTTAATATTTCTTAATATCAATGGACTCAATTCCCCAATAAAAAGAAATTGACTAACTGACTGGATATATTAACAGGACCTAGATTTTTGCTTCATCTAGGAAATCTACCTCAGTGACGAAGACAGACACTGCCTCAGAGTAAAAGGTTGGAGAACAATTTTCCAAGCATATTGTCCCAAGAAAGAAGCTAGAGTGCTTATTTTATATCAAATAAAATCAACTTTTGTCCTAAAGTTATTAAAAAATAAAAGAAAGGACACTTCATACTCAAAGGAAATTTCTACCAAGATGAAGTCTCAGTTCTAAACAACTGTGTTCCAAATGCAAGGGCACCCACATTCATAAAGGAAACTTTTCTAAAGCACAAAACACACACCACATCTTACACAATAATAGTGGGAGACTTCAATACCCCACTCTAAGCAATGGATAGATCATGGAAACAGAAACTAAACAGAGACACAATGAAACTAACCAAAGTTATGAACAAAATGAATTTAACATATATCTATAGAACAAGTCATCCTAAAACAAAAGAATATACCTTCTTCTCAGAACCTCATGGTATCCTCTCCAAAACTGACCATATAATTGGTCGCAAAACAGGCCTCAACAGATATAAGAAGTTTAAAATAATTCCATGCATCCTATCAGATGCTGGTACTAAGGCTGGTCTTCAATAACAAGATAAAGAATAGAAAGCCCACATACACATGGAGGCTGACAAATATGCTACTCATTAATAACTTTGTCAAGGAAGAAATAAAGAAATTAAAGAATTTTTAGAATTTAATGAAAATGAAGGCACAACATGCCCAAACTTATGGGACACAATGAAAGCAGTGCTAAGAGGAAACTTCATATATCTAAATACCTATAAAAAGAAACTGGAAAAAAGCATACACTAAAAGCTTGACAGCACACATGAAAGCTCTAAAACAAAATGGAGCAAATAGCTACAAGAGGAGTAGAAGGCAGGAAATAAACTAAGAGCTGAAATCAACCAAGTAGAAACAAAAGAACTATCCAAAGAATCAGCAAATCCAAGAGCTGGTTCTTTGAGAAAATCAACAAGATAAACTGTTAGCAAGGATAACCAGAGGGGAAAGATTCAATATCCAAATTAATAAAATCAGAACTGATAAGAGAGACATAACAACAGAAACCGAGGAAATAAAAAAAATCATCAGATCCCACTACAAAAGCTTATTCTCAACAAAACTGGAAAATCTAGGTGAAACGGACAATTTGATAAACAGATGCTAGGTATGAAAGTTAAATCACGATCAGATAAACTATCTAAACAGTCCCATAACCCCTACAGTAATAGCAACAGTCATTAAAAGTCTCCCAACCAAAAGAAGCCCAGTACCAGATGGTTTTAGTGCAGAATTCTATCAAAACTTCAAAGAAGACCTAATAACAATTCTTTTCAAACTCTTCAGTAAAATAGAAACAGAAGGAAAACTACCCAATTTGTTCTATGAAGCCACAGTTACGCATATGCCAAAACCACACAAAGACTCAAAAAATGAAAGTAAACTTTAGAACAATTTGCCTTTTGACTATCAAAGCATAAATCCAAGAACACATCAAAACAACCATCAAACATGATCAAGTAAACTTTATTCCAGAAATGCAGGGATGGTTCAATATATGGAAATCCATCAATGTAATCCATTATGCAAACAAACTCAAAGAACAAAAAGACATATCTCATACAATGCTGACAACCATTTGAAAAAATTCAAAACTCCCTTTTGGTAAAAGTCTTGAAAACAACAGGAACTCAAGGCCCATACTTAAACATAGTGCAAGCAATATACAGCAAACAAGTAACAAACATCAAACTAAATGGAGTAAAACTTGAAGCAATCCAACTAAAATCAGGGACTAGACAAGGCTGCCCACTCTCTCTCTACCTATTCAATATAATACATGAATTCCTAGCCAGAGCAATTAGACAACAAAATGAGGTCAAAGGGATACAAAGTGGAAAGGAAGAATTCAAATATCACTATTTGCAGATGATATGATAATATACTTAAGTGACCTCAAAAATCCACCAGAGAACTCCTAAACCTGATAAACAACTTCAACAAAGTGGCTGGAAAAAAATTAACTCAAACAAATCAGTAGCCTTCCTCTACTCAATGTATAAACAGCCCGAGAAAGAAATTAGGGAAATGACACCTTTCAAAATAGTCATAAATAATACAAAACACCTTGGTGTAATTTGAAACAAGCAAGTGAAAAATCTACATCACAAAAACATAAAGTCTCTGAAGAAAGAAATTGAAGAAGATCTCAGAAGATGGAGAGATCTCCCAGGCTCAAAGATTGGCAGGATTAATATAGTAAAACTGGCCATCTTTCCTAAAGCAATCTACAGATTCAATGGAATTTCCATTAAAAATCCAACTCAATTCTTCATAGAGTTAGAAAGAACAATTTGCAAATTCATTTGGAGTAACAAAAACAAAACAAAAGAAACCCATGATTCAGAAAACTATGCTCAAGAATACAAGAACTTCTGGGATGAAAAACCATCCCTGACCTCAAGCTGTATTACAGAGCAATAGTCATAAAAACTGAATGGTATTGGTACAGAGACAAGCAGGTAGAACAATGAACAAAACAGAAGTCCCAGAAATAAACCCACACACCTATGGTCACTTGGTCTCTGACAAAGGAGTTACAACCATCCAGTGGAAAAAAGACAGCATTTTCAACAAATGGTGTTGGCTCAACTGGCTGTTAGCATATAGAAGAGTACAAATTGATCCATTCTTATCTCCTTATAGAAAGCTCAAATGCAAGTGGATCAAGGACCTCCACATAAAACCACATACACTAAAACTAATAGAAGAGAAAGTGGGGAACATCCTCAAATACATGGGCACAGGGGAAAAGTTCCTGAACAGAACACCAATGGCTTATGCTCTAAGATCAAGAATTGGTGAATGGGCCATGCCTTTAATCCCAGCACTTGGGAAGCAGAAGCAGGCGAATTTCTGAGTTCGAAGCCAGCCTGGTCTACAGAGTGAGTTCCAGGACAGCCAGGGCTATACAGAGAAACCCTGTCTCGAAAAACAAAACAAAACAAACAAACAAAAAATAACAACAACAAAGAATGGAACAACAGTATGAACTAATCAGAACCCCCAGAGCTCATGTCTCTAGCTGCATATGTATTAGAAGATGGCCTAGTTGGCCATTATTGGGAAGAAAGACCCTTGGTCTAGCAATGTTTATATGCCCCAGTACAGGGGAATGCCAGGGCCAAGTAGTGGGAGTGGGTGGGTAGGGTAGCAGGGCAAGGGGAGGGTATAGGGGACTTATGGGATAGCACTTGAAATGTAAATGAAAAAAATATCTAACATAATAAAATTGCAAAACTCTGTAAGGCAAAGGACCCTGTCAATATGACAAAACACTAACCAAGAGGTTGGGAAAAGATCTTTAACAATCCTACATTCAATAAAGGGCTAATATCCAATAAATAAATAGCACACAAGAAATTAGAACCTAGCCAATCAAAAAACCCTATTACAAAACTGGGTACAGAGATAAACATAGAATGCTCAACTGAGTAAATCTGAATTGTCAAAAAGCACCTAAAGAAATGTTCAACATCCTTAGTCATCAGGGAAATGCAAATCAAAACAGCCATGAGATTCCAACTCACACCAGATAGAATGGCGAAGATGAAAATCTGAAAATCGCAGGTGATAGCAGATGCTGGAGAGGATGTGGAGAAAGAGGAACACTCCTCCATTGTTGGTGGGATTGCAAACTGATACAACCACTCTGGAAATCAGTGTGGCTGCTCCTCAGAAAATGTGACATAGTATTACCTGAGGACAAAGCTATACAAAAACCTGGGCATATACCCAGAAGATGCTCCAACATGGAATAAGGACAAATGTGCCACTATGTTCATAGCCTTATATATATATATAATAGCTAGAAGCTGGAAATAACCCAGATGTCCCTCTACAGAGGAATGGATACAGAAAATGTGGTAGATTTACACAATGGAGTACTACTCAGCTAATAAAAACAATGAATTCATGAAATTCTTAGGCAAATGGATGGAACTAGCAAATATCCTGAGAGAAGTAACTCAGTCACAAAAGAACAGACATGGTATGCACTCACTGATGAATGGGTATTACCCCAAAAGTTCAGAATATCCAAGTTACAATTCACAGACCACATGAAGCTCAAGGAGGAGGCAAACCAGCGTGTGAGTCCTTTGGTCCTTCTTAGAAGGGGTAACAAAATACTCATGGGAGCAAATATGGAGCTGAAGTGTGGAGCAGACACTGAAGGAAAGGCCATCCAGAGTCTGCCCCACCTAGGGATCCATCCCATACACAGTCACCAAACCCAGACATTATTGCAGATGCCATGAAACGCATGATGACAGGAGCCTTATACAGCTCTCTCCTGAGAGGATCTGCCAGAGCCTAACATATACAGAGGTGGATGCTCATAGTCAACCATTGATATGAACACAGGGTTTCCAATGGAGGAGTTAAAGAAAGGGCTAAATGAGCCAAAGGGGTTTACAGTCCCATAGGAAGAACAACAACAGCCACCAACCAGAGCTCCCTGTGTCTAAACCACCAACCAAGTACACATGGAGGGACCCATGAGTATAGATATATATGTAGCAGAGGATGGTCTTGTTGGGCATCAGTGGGAGAAGAGGCCCTTGGTCCTGTGAAGGCTTGATGCCCTAGTGTACTAGAATTGGAGGGAAGGAAGGTGGGAGTGGGTGGGTACTGGTACACCCTCATAGAAGCAGGAGTGGGGGTGGGATAGGGGACTTCTAGAGGAAAAATCAGGAAAGGATATAATATTTAAAATATAAATTAAAATATCCAGTAATAATAATAACAATAATGATGATGAAGATGTAAAGCAGCAAACAAAAAGCAAAAGTGAATAACAAATATATAATCACCAAGTAGCATAACGAAACGTTATTAGATACACTTCAGTTATTAGAAGCAGATACAGTCACAAGTTGCAACCCAATCAAACTCATGATTTTGTTCATATATACAGGTTCTTAGAGAAGGACATTCTTTCATTTCTTTTCATTTAAAGTGTTTTGGGCTCCAGCTTTGAAGAGCAAATCAGTGTCTTGAGTAGGTTAGGCAAGTGTCCTTAACACCAAGCTAGATCTTCAACCCCTAAGGGAAAGGTTGAAAGCTAACATTACCAGGTGAAACAAATTCCTCCCAAAGACTTCAGGTTCTAACATCTTCATCAGTAAGTTGGGTCAAACAAATTCATTTTGTCCTTCTAGAACTTATTTACTTACACACACACACACACACACACACACACCAACCTCTCACAGGAGTGGGGGATGTTGGAGGATTCACAAACACACAAAGGAGTGCCTGAATTCCAGCTGTTTGAGGCACAGGCTTCATACTGGAATTGGCAATAGATATTTAGTGTAAAAATACAGCTGACGATTTAAAACAATACACTATAAATATTAAGTAGATTTTTGTTGTTATTTGAGGGGGGGGGGAGTTTTGTTGTTGTAGCCTTGGCTGTCCTGGAACTCACTCTTTAGACCAGATTGGCCATGTACTCAAGAGCCTGACTGCTGGAGTTCATCATATTAGACTATGACTATTTTCTAATTTACTTATTCAGATTATATTTATTTTTAATTAGACCTTTTGGAGCCTCTCAAAGAATTTACTGATTTTTTTTAACCCTACTCTCTTTCATTCATTATTATTTTATCTAGTTTTGGTGTTGGTATTAAGGACATGAGCCATCACTCCAGGCTACATAATTACTTATGTAGTCAACAGTATCCAGCTACTGTCAATTTTCTGACATTAATATAATATGGTTCTAAACAACAGCCTTTTTGTTTTCAGAATACAAACACTGAGTTACTTGTGGTAAATATTATTGGTATATTTTGCAGGGGTCTCTGTTACAAAATGACATAAATTAAGTTGTTTTAAACTACAGAAATTCTGTTAGGGATGTGGGTTGACTGGTAGCATGCCAGATTAGCATGGAACCCTGGGTTTCATCCTAGCAGCACAGAAAATCTGGTGGGATGGTACACACCTGCAGTACCTGAACCTGGGAGGTGAAAGCAGGTGGATTAGAAATTCAAGGTCATCCTTGGTTACACAGTAATTACTTAGCTAGCCTACAGTCCTTGAGATTCTCTCAAAAAACCAACCAATTCCAATAATAGCAAAATCACTGAGAATCTTACTTCCTTACAATTTGCGATGCAGGGGTCAGCAGCTTCACGTTCCCTTCCTCAGTGAACCCCTGGCCTGCACCTTCTGTGCCCCTCCGTTGCTGAAAACCTTTGTCTTTTTCTTGCAGCTACTTAACTTCACTATCTCCCTTGATTATCACATTGCACTTTTCCTGGTGTTCTGGTCTCCACATGGTTACCCTTACAACAACTAATTAAACCAACAGCAATGTCTTATTTATCCCTTTTTGAGGTACTAGAGATCAGGACTTTAATACATTTGTTTAGTACAGGATCAACAACTCAACATTCCAGCCAGCAGTATAGACCAGTTGATATGTAAGCAACTATTTACTATTGAACATGCATTTACCTTGTAGTCAAAAAAAAAAAAAAAGTTTGTTAAAGAGTGAACTCAGGTGAAGGATTTAGACACAAATATTGGGTCTGTCCACTTCTTCCTGCTTCTCTGTGGGTTCTCCTGATTCTCAGCCTCACACCCATAAATATATATATATATATATATATATATATATATATATATATATATATATATATATATATATATATATATATATACCTTCCATATTTTCAGGTGTTCAACCCTCATACCACTTACACATTATTTTCTCTTTGAATCTGGGAGGGCTCATGAGCACCTTCTCCTCCAAGGTCTCCAGCTCAGCTAACAATCTCTTGTGGTCCCTCTACTTACTTCAAAGTCAGAAAAGCCCAGATAAAATCAGTATGCTTGTCTGTGGATCCAGGTGAAGGAAGTATTGGAGGATTTGAACAAGTAATTAAAAAAAGAAAAAAAGAAAGAGAGAAAAGAAAGAAGAGAGGAAGGAAGGAAGGAAGGAAGGAAGGAAGGAAGGAAGGAAGGAAGGAAGGAAGGAAGGGAGGGAAAGAGAGAAAGAGAAAGAGAGAAAGAGAGAAAGAGAGAGAGAGAGAGAGAGAGAGAGAGAGAAAGTTAAATAAAGTACCACAAAGTGTTGGTTACATTGATAAAGTAAGTCCAAATATGGCATAAGATACAAACTGGTTCTGATTGGTCTAGATATGAGAAAGGTATAAGGGAAGAAAAATGAAGCACACACACATACATACCCTTCTCAAATAAAGTAAATAAAACCTTACAAGAGAAAAGAAGCAGATGACAAGATGTGTTGACTCAGTGCCCTAGGGCTTTCAAATAAGTCCTTAATGTAAGGCAGCTGAAACTGGAAAGAAAAAGTCTGTGTTGCCTTGTGATTGGTCAATGCCTCACTCCTCTCATTTGTTGGGGAAGGATCAAAATTAACACAGATATGATTGATGTTATAAGTTTTCTGTGGCTCTAAACCCTCAGGTCTTTTTATTATACAGATAGTGGATAATGTAGTGAATCTGGATATATAGGCTTGCAGATTAACTCCCGATAAAGGATCTCCAGGCTTCTGATTATTCATAAGGATCCCTGTATTTGCTTTACTTGTTATAATTTTATGTATGCCATCACTGTCTACAAATTAAAATGAGCGTATAAATGAGGGTAGCCAGTCTAGCTTTCTCTGAACCCTGTCCTCTGGATAGTCCAGGCTGGGATGGAAATCAGGCTCTTCCCGTCTCAGCCTCTTGAGAGCCAGGACTACAGATGTGTACAACACTTAAGGTAAACATCAAGTTCTAATTATGAATAGCAGCACTTTCTATTCCCTGGCATAGACTGCCCAATGTCAACTGTGTTTTGAAAATATTAAGTGGGGGAGGAGCCAGCAATGAGAAGGCTCAGATGATTGTACTTGACATCAAGCCTTGAAGACCCAAGTTCATGGTTAGAGAAGAAATTTATTCTTGCAACCTGTCCTCCCATGCACTCATACATGGATAAATGAATATCTTAAATATTTAGAAAGTTAAATGGTAAATCCCAGGAATAAAGAACTCAATAGTATTAAATGAATTTACTGCATATAATTAATGTTGCTCTAGATTATTATTATAAATTATACTAATAATTTGCTCTACCAAGCATATAGATTAAATTTCTGCAAGTGTATATATTGAAAACATATATGAGGTTACATCTTATCTTAGTCTCTCATATCCAGTGGGCAGCTTTGAAGGGACATAGATTATTAATGTACACACATACACACACACACACACACACACACACACATATATATATATATATATATATGAGTGTTGTGGGATATAAATATATATATATGAAAGATGGTCAGGTCAGGTTTTTATATTGACTTTGATTGATCAAACCTGCCTAATATTTCTTGGGTTTTCTTTTTTTTTTTTTTTGTAATTATGGCTGCCTGGATGTGCAATACAATCATGATCTTTGAGTATGTCAGGCAAGTGCTTTGCCACCAAACTAGAGCTCTACCCTGTCCCCTGTCTGCTGTCATCCAGTGTTGTCATTGTAGTGCCACGCCCACTCCCAAGAATAAAAGCTGCTTCAGAGTCTGAGAACCTGAGACAATCCAGTGGACTCATTTTGCAGAAGGAGAGATTTAATTCTCCTGAGTTGTCCTCTGTCTTGAACACATAGACATGGACACAATCACACACACACACACACACACACACACACACACACACACACACTATAAAAAAGGAGTTTTCTTAAATGGTCTCTTCTTTCAATATGGGTTTTGTGTGTGTGTGTGCTTTGGTTTTAGTCCTCTTTATTAGGTTATTTTCTAATTTACAAAGACCTGGGAGTACAGAGAGATGTTACATCTTTTCTATTTTTCTCCTTTGATTCTACTGAGAGGACCATCATTTTTCCTATGTGTTGCATGATGGGAGGAGTCACAATCACCAGTGGTACCCACTTGCCTGCTTTCAGCTGGCAACTACAGGTGGAAACAGTTCCTCAGTGATGGTTACAGATACCCAGGTGATTCTAGAATACTGAATCCCGGGTTAAAGATCTAGGTCAGTGTTCTCAACGTTACTAATGCTGCATTCATTTAATACAGTTGTATCTTCAGCTTATGGTGCCCCCTAACCCTAAATTTGTTTTCGTTGCTACTTCCTAACTGCAATTTTGATGCTGTTATAAATCATCATGTAAATATCTGATGGGCTGGATATTTGATATTTGACTCTGTGAATAGGTCATTTGATCATCACCCTACAGAAGGGATCAAGACCCACAGGTTGAGAAACACTGCTCTAAGAAATCTGTCTATATCTCCTTTACCATTATAATTCCACACATAACACAAGTATTTGTTTAATTTTAGAAAAATCCATTCCTTTATTTATTTAGTGTGTAAGAGAGAGTATTTTCAGGGGTCAGTTCTTTCCTTCCATGTGTTGGCCCCAGGAATTGAATTTAGGTCATCAGGCTTTATGGCAAGCACCTTTACCAAGGTAAAGGTAAGGAGGCCATCTAGCTGGCCCTCCACAAGCATTTGTGGTCTTGAGTTCTGAGGATAGCTGAAGATAACTTTGAACTCCCTTCCTCTCATTAAGTGCTGGGATTGCAGATGATGATATACCACTGCCCCTAGTTTACGCAACACTTGATCCTTTAACTCAGAACTTCTGGCATACTGGCCAAGCAATCTCCTGAGCTGCACCCCTGAATTCTAGTTTTTAATTTACTTACTACTATTAGTTCTTTTTATTTATTTATTTATTTATATTATTTGGTTATTAAAATAAATTTCATTGTGTACTTGTATTTTACATGGCTGAGTTACAAAGGCTCAATTGCATGTAACCCTACGGTACATTAAACATATTCTCTCCACTACTGCCTTACTACTGCCTTACTACTGCCTCCTTTACATCCTGTCTTCAGTGTCTCCTAAAAATACTTGAGTTTTAAATTTTTTATGTGAATGAGTGTTTTGCCTGCCTGCATCCAGGGTCTTCAGAGATCATAAAAGTGTGATTGATCCCCTGGGACTGGGAATAAATATGGTTGTGAACTGCCATGTGGGTGATAGTAATGAAATACTGGTTCTCTGCTAAAGCAGCAAGAATTCTCAACTTCTGAGCCATCTCTCCCCGTTTTTTTTTCCCATTATTTATTTATTCACTTTAAATTCTGATTGCAGTGACCTATCATCTCCTTCAAGTCTACCTTTACCACTCTCTTCACCTCTGAGAAAGGGGAACTGGTTACCAACCTACTCAGGTACCTGAAGTCACTGAAGCACTAGGTATATCCTCTCCACTGAGGCCAGACAAGGCAGACCAGTTAGGAGAACAGGATCCACATGCTCGGTAAGCCCACTCAGGTAAGCAGGTGTTGGGAGACCTGCATGAAGACAAAGCTGTACATATGCTATCTATGTGCACAGGCCTAGGTCCAGGCCTTGTATGCTCTTTGGTTGGTGGTTTAGTCTCTGGGAATCCTCAAAGACAAAGGATAGTTGACTCTGATGGTTTTATGTGGAGTTCCTATCCCCTCTGGGTTCCTCAGTTCTTTTCCTAACATTCATAAGACTTCCTGCACTTGGTTCAATGTTTGACTGAGGGTCTCTGCCTCTGTTTTGGTCAGCTGTTTGGTGGAGCCTCTCAGAGTACACTTATGCTAGGGTCCTGTCTGTGAATGCAGGCTGACAGATACAAACATAGCCTGAAGCTCCAAGGTAGGAAGGTGAAAAAGAGAAGAGGCTTTTCTGCCATGCTTTAGAATGAGAAGCATGTAGCAATCACGAAAGATCTCAAGGAGCTAGAACCAGCAGGCTCTGCCCTGATTGAAAACCTAGGAGGTAGGCAGGAGATAGTTGATACAGGCTAGCTATTAAGTTTAGGACAGTAGATTTTGTGCCAAGAAATTGTGTTAGCCAGACACATTCTAAAGTAATAAAGCTGAGTGTGTGATTTTTATCCAAGGATTCAAAAGTCTCAGGTGGAGACAGTAATGAGACCCCTGCAGGAGCAAAAGCAAATAGGAAAGAGAAGCTAGGTCAATGTTGGTGGTTTGGTGGAGCTAGGCCAGAGGAACAGAAGAGGAACCAGAAGGGGCCAGAGTGCTGGAAGCAACTCCCAGGCCACAACAGATCCTTGACTAGCTGGGTTATTGCTGGTGACAGACATCTGGGCTAAGCTGCGAGGGGCAAAGGCAGTAGTGTGTATTTTAAAACTACATACATCAATATAAAAACAACAACACAATGGAGGGTGCCCCAGTGTAGGGGAGTGCCAAGGCTGGGAGGCAATAGTGGAGGGGGAGGACTCTCATAGAAGCAGGGGGAGGGGAAATGTGATAGGGAAATTCTGGAGGAGAAACCTGGAAAAGGGATAACATTTGAAATGTAAATAAATAAAATATCCAATAAAAGAAAAGAAGAAAAAAAGAAAAACAACAACAAACAGGTTTCTAAATGGTAATAATAACATATGGCAAAATAAAATGTAATAAGGTTAAAAAAAAAACTATCATATCAGAGTTAGAAAAGGTAAACAAAGAGAAGGAAAGAGCCCAGGAGAAGGCACAAGAATCAAGAGACACACTCATTCACCTACTCAGGAATCCTATAAAAACGACTAAACTGGAACTCATAATATATATGTAGAAGACCTGTTGCAGACCCATGTAGGCCCTGTGCTTGCTGCTTCAGTCTCTTAGTTCATATGATCTTTGTTCCTGTTGATTAAGAGCACCATGTTTTCTTGGCGTCCTTCAACCCCTGCTGGCTTTTTATACCTCCTCTTCTACAGGGTTTACTGTACCCTCAGGGAAGGGATTTAAAAAAGACAACCAATTTAGGGTTGAGTGTTTCAAAATCTCTCACTTTCTGCATATGTCTGGCTGTGGGTCTCTGTATTTTTTCCCATCACCAGCAGGAGGAGTTTTCTCTGTAGATGGCTAAGCAAGGCACTGATCTATTAGGATTAATTTTATTGCCAATTTTGTGGACTAGTATTATTAGATGATATGCTAGGTCCCTTGGTTATCCAGTTGCAGGTACAGCTATATGTAGCAGAAGATGATCTTGTCAGGCATCAGTGGGAGAAGAGGCCCTTGGTCCTGTGAAGGTTTGATGCCCTAGTGTACTGGAATGGGAGGACAGAAAGGTGGGAGTTGGTGGGTACTAGTACACCCTCACAGAAGCAGGAGCAGGGAGAGGGGGTGGAGTAGGGGACTTCTGGAGGAAAAATCAAGAAAGGGTATAACATTTGAAATATAAATTAAAATATCCAGTAATAATAGTAATAATAACAATAATAATGATGATGATGGAAAGCAGGAAGCACAAAGCAAATGTGAATAACTGCTGCGCACATCCCAGTGAAGCGGCTTGGCAGGCTGAGAGGCCTGGAAGCACTCACGAGACTGAGAGTTTCAAGGAAACTCAATCTCCTGGGAAAGCATTCTCATAACCCGCATACCCATACCCTATCCCCACATTAGTCTGGTGTATGAATCCACATGCTCTCTTTTAGTATTATTTTATTTTATAAATTTATTTTATAAGTGCCTTTAAAGATTGAATTCTGACCTAGCTAAGCCTTCCAGTGTTCCAAATTCCTAGAAAATCCTTGAATTCAGTAGGAATCTAGAGACAGGGAAACCAATTAGGCCTTACAAAGAATGGAGCCAGAATAGCTCAGGGCTAGCCCTACCCAAACAAGGGATTTCACAATGACCCAAGTAATAGATGGGTTTACCTTGTAAGAGTTAGGGAATCCCACTCAGACAGAAATCTTCACTACAGCCAGATATAGCAGACTACATTGCAGATTAGAAGCAAGTTAGTGAATTCTTCTGACAAATGGAGATTCTCCACAGATACTTAAAAGAACAGCTAAGTTACATTCATACAAGAATTTACCAAGGCCTAGGAGAAAGGGGGGTTGTAGTATTACATTATTCATGAAGGTCTGCTAGAGCAGAACCCCCTGCTTTCACAGGCTCAAAAGAGTAGCTCAGATTGTGAAATCCTTACCTGTCATTAGCTGACCCTAGGCAGAACTGCTTTATCTTTACTGTAAATATTACCTGGTTCCTGTAAGTCCTTTTGAAGTCATTCCTTTGTTTTGTGTCAGGTAACTTCAATATACTTTGCCTACTGTGACATCCTACCCCTTTGTTTTCTGTATTATATAAGACTGGTTTTCACTTTGTGAAAATACACTCAGATTCTACATACACTCTTGCATGTCATCTCTGTTTGTCACCCACTTTCGCTGACTTCTTGCCCACTTGCCTCCAGAGACCTGATCCATGCAGACAGGGGACTAAAAGGGTCTGCTGCAAATAAAAAATATATAAGCATCAGCTAGCATAAAGAAACGTGTATCATTAGATACACTTCAGTTATTAGAAGCAAAGACTGTCACAAGTTTCAACCCAATCAGACTCATGATTTTGTTCATATATACAGGTTCTTAGAGAAGGACATTTTTTCACTTCTTTTCTTTTTTTTAATTTATTTTTATTTTTTTATGGTTTTAGAGCTTTATTGTAGAAAGGCAGAGAGAAAGAGAGAAAGTAGAAAGAAAGGCCGGCCATGGCCATGTGGAGGGGGGGGGGGGAAGGGAAAGAGAGAAAGCCACTTCTTTTCATTTAAAGTGTTTTTGGCTCCAGCTTTGGAGAGCAAACCAGTGTCTTGAGTAGGTTAGGCAAGTGTCCTTAACACCAAGCTAGACCTTCAACCCCTAAGGGAAAGGTTGAAAGCTAACATTACCAGGTGAAACAAATTCCTCCCAAAGACTTCAGGTTCTAACATCTTCATCAGTAAGTTGGGTCAAACAAATTCATTTTGTCCTTCTAGAACTTATTTACTTACACACACACACACACACACACACACACACACACACACACCAACCTCTCACAGGAGTGAGGAATGTTGGAGGATTCATAAGCACAAAAAGGAGTGCCTGAATCCCAGCTGTTTGAGGCACAGGCTTCATACTGGAATTGGCAATAAATATTTAGTGTAAAAATACAGCTGATGATTTAAAAGAATACACTATAAATATTAAGTGGATTTTTGTTGTTATTTTTTGGGGGGTGGGGGTTTTGTTGTTGTAGTCTTGGCTGTCCTGGAACTCACTCTCTATACCAGATTGGCCATGAACTCTGTGAATATGGTGTCATATATTTACATACATACCTGCATATTTTAATGTGTTTGTTCACTAAGGACAGGCTGTAAACTATAGGAGACAGGCCCTACAAGACAGCATACACATTTCAGTGCAGAGGTGTGGGGAGCCTAGCTGCCACTCCTTGAAGATGGCGCTGACTGCCTCAGCCTTATCAGCCTTGCTGGCATAAATAACTCCTAATATGGCATTAGGCTGTGTCGACAGTGATGTGATCCTAAGCCCAAGACTATGATTCTAAAGCCCGAGACTTCCTGGCGTATGAGCAGTAGCTCACTCATTCTGTGAGTGGCCAGGATAGGGTTTATTTGGCTGCTTCCGGTTGGGTTCGGGGCCTTTCCACCATTATGTAACCATGTAACAAGGATTCCTGAGTAAACTGTCTTGGGAAGAAACCTGGTTGTCCTGTGTCTTATTCCTGATGGTCGGGGTCGGCGCAGGACACAGAGGTCCAGAGACATTGAGTACCAGGCTGGGATTGATGCTTGCTAGGCAAATACCTGTTTGCAGAATTGGTTGCTGGTCACTCAGGCAGAGGTGGGCTCTCTCAAGGAGACTGTCTCTATGCCTTTCTGTCCTCTTTCAATTCCTCGAGTCCCTGTGAGGATGCACTTATAGAGCTCTTAGAATATGCTGAAGTAGCCACTGGACTCAAAATTAAGAGTCTCCACGCCTTGTGGGAACATGTAGTACTAAGCCCTGAACTCTTGGTCTGTCATGGGGAGAGGCTGGGTGACCCTACTAGATTTGGGGCTGGTGCTGACTACTCCACACTAATCAAGACAGAATTAAACAAGTGGCCTGGGAGAAACACATGTGCCTCCAGGGCAGAAAGGTGCCCAATACTAGCCAACCTAGTTCCAGAAGACAATAAATGCAGATTTCCTGTACATCCTGACTGTTCCTGAAGAGAAGTTTACAGAAGAAATCCTAACTAAACCAAACAAAACAAGAATTTCTTTGTCCTAGGGAATCAGAAGATTAAGGAGGTGATGGGACCTTATGCTCTTGTTGGCATCTTCCCAGTGTCTGGGTTTGGTGGATGTATATGGGATGGATCCTTGGGTGGGGCTTCCTTCATTGGGGACTCTGTGCTCAGTCCAATGGTAGGCTGTGAGCATCCACCTCTGTATTTGTCAGGCCCTGGTGGAAGCTCTCAAGAGACAGCTATAACAGGCTTCTGTCAACAAGGACATGGCTTCTACAGTAGTGCCTGGATTTGGTAATTGTATATGGGATGGATCACCAGGTGGAGCAGTCTCTGGATGGTCATTCCTTCAGTCTCTATTCCAGACTTTGTCTCTGTAACTCCTTCAAAGGGTATTTTGTTCCCCCTTCCAAGAAGGATCAAAATATCGACACTTTGGTTTTTCTTCTTCTTGAGTTTATGTGATTTATGAATTTTATCTAGGGTATTCCAAGTTTCTGGGCAAATATCCACTTATCAGTGAGTACATGACCATGTGTGTTCTTTTGTGATTGGGTTACCATACTCAGGATGGTATTTTGATTTCCATCAATTTGCCTAAGTATTTCATAAATTAATTGTTTTCAACAGCTGAGTAGTATTCCATCCATTTTCTGTATCCCTTCCTCTGTTGAGGGACATCTGCATTCTTTTCAACTCCTATTATAAACAAGGCTGCGATGAATATAGGGGAGAATATGTATTAATTATATGTTGGACCATCTTCTGGTTATATACCCAGGAGTGATATTGCTGGCTGAAACAGGTAATCCTGTTTCCAATTTTCTGAGCAACCGCCAAACTGATAGAAATCAATTCATTCTTATCTCCTTGTACAAAGTTCAAGCCCAAGTGGATCAAGGACCTCTTCATGAAACCAGATACACTGAAACTAATAGAAAAGAAAGTGGGGAAAAGCCTCGAATACATGGGCACAGGGGGAAAGTTCCTGAACAGAACATCAATGGCTTATTCTCTGAGATTAAGAATTGGCAAATGGGACATCATAAAATTGCAAAACTTCTGTAAGGCAAAGGACACTGTCAATAGGATAAAACAGCAACCAAGAGGTTGGGAAAAGACCTTTATTAGTCCTACATTAGATAACGGGCTAATATCCAATAGATACAAAGAACACCAGAAATTAGACCCCAGCCAATCAAATAACCCTATTACAAAACTAGGTACAGAGATAAACATAAAATTCTCAAGTGAGTAAACTTGAATTGTCAAAAAAGCACCTAAAGAAATGTTCAAAGTACTTGTTTTTGTTTTGTTTTGTTTTGTTGTTTTTTGTTTGTTTTCAATGATTGAGAACTGTATTCTCCTTGTCAAAGGTGCGCCCAGAGGCTGCAGACCAGTCCCACTAAGGAGCTTCAAACCCGTGGCTGTAGATTGCACAAGAACCAGATCTCTCAGAACCTCCTTCATGGGTCCTTGCACTACTTCCCCAAAGGTATGATGGACCTTAGTCTGTACCACAGCAGAACAAGGGCCACAGGGATAGTGTCAAGAGGCTTGCAACAGGAGCTGGCATCTATTCACAGAATTGCCAGCTGGGCCACGTGTAGAAAAAAAAATCAAAATCTCACTGGTCAACACTGTTTGCTCTGTGTTGGGCCCTGAGGACAATCCACATTGACTAGCTCTAGGATCCTCAAGAAAATGTCAGTACAGATGGTTCCATAGAACCAGAAGCATGAGAAGATCATAGGTGTTCTGGAATATCCACCTTGATTACTTTGGTCCTGTGATTACCACTATGTGGACCTCGATGAAAGAAGGCAGACACTTCTCTGGCTAAGCTCTGGAAATTAAGAGCACTCAAGTTCTTGAGGACACGCTGTTTAATGAACCAAGATGTCACTCTCGGACCTTCTAGAAGTGGCTATCACACATTCATGAATCTGCCTCATAACTGTGTATTTGAACAAGGATCAAGGGAGACCAGTGAATACCACAGGTTGAAGGCAGTGCAACAAAGGTATGAAGTTCAAGGGCCATCCACATGTGACATCTTTGGTCCTCTCTATGTATTATATCTCACCTTCCTGTCATCACAAACTGAAAACAGACAAGAGATTCAACCTAATCTCTGCAGTGTTTCTGCTTCCCCTTCTCTTCCCAACTCTAAAGTTCTCTTCCTGGAGACAGAGAACTCCAATATAACTCAGCTCTCTCTGAACCTACTGTAGAAGACTTCTCATGATGGGCAATGCTATCAGCTCCCGGCTGGCTGGATCTGAGGGCTAATATTTCTGTTAGGCAGGGTTGAGGTGGGGTGCATTGTGACAGGACAAGAGCTTAATTGTCAAAGAAGTCCATGAGGACTCCAGAGAGGAAGATGTCCTTCTGCAGGAAGCTCAGCAGTTTGGGGGTTGCCTTCCCCCAATCTACCAGCTCCCACTCAGACTTCCACATCTGCAGTCTTCTCTCCTTAACACATGGTCCATGGAGGTTTCCCAAGCCAACTGCTGCATGTCAATGTCCAGGGAACCTGGTGGATGGAAAGCACAAGATAGGAACAGAGGTTGTAGTCCCTTGGTTTGTGAAGATTAAAGATACTTCAGGTTGGCCCCAAGACTCTCTTACGTTGCCTTTTAACATTTGTTTGTTTGTTTATTTGTTTGTTTCAGTTACGTTCTCTCTATGTATTCTTGAAACTTGGGATCATTTTTCCTTAGTCCTCCAGTGCTGGGATTGTAGGTGAGGACCACTATACCACAATACCACTGAGTTTTGGATTCAAAGCTAAAGTCTATTATGTATTGTCTAAAATCATGCTCATCATCTCTTGCCAACATAACATCTCTTCCCAATTTTCCCATTATATTAACAGATAAGTAACCCTGCAGGGTCCCCACTCCACCTACAGCCAACCAGGGACCAGGTGAGACCTTTGGCATCTTTGGACCCTGACAATCAGGCACATGTTACAACCTTGCTTTTCTACTTATTTCAATAGCAATTCCCACCCCTCTGATAAACTCATCTAGTGGCAATTTTCTGGGCTTACATGGCTTCTCAAATGCCCCGTATGGAGGACTTAGTTGATAAAGTGCTTTCTGTACAATCATGAGAATCTGGTTCAAGTCCTCACCAAAAGTTGAATGGGATAGAGAGATAGACGTTACCCAGTTGATTGTATTTGCTGTTTCCAGTACCAACAGGGCAGCTGACAAGGGCTTAATTGTGAGTCCAGTTAGAAGGATTGATGCTCTCTTCTACTCTGTGCAGGAACTGCATTGTTGTGATAGACATGTTGGGAAAACACTCAACACACACACACACACACACACACTCACACAAGCACAAGATTGTTCACTTTCTAAAAAACTTTGTCATTTTTAGTTTCATTTCTGAAAAATGTTTCCAGACTGCTAATGAAGGCTGCCAAACATTAATGGTGTTTTAGGGACAGAAAAATCATGAAAAACAAGGACTAGAAGAATAATATTTTGCAAACATTCAAATCTCCTCTAGCTTGATTTCTCCTCTGCTTGTCTCCCTCTCTCTTGTGTTTTGAGATAGTCTCTAGTAGCCCATGCTGGCCTCTAACTTGCTATGTAGCCAGATCTCACTGCTACCACCTCTCAAGTGCTCTACCATGCCCAGTTTTATCTCCTTGAGCACCTCTGGAGACAGGCTAGCTATCTGTACAGATTGCTCTATCTTTAGAAACCTGTTAGAATATTCTTCAGGAGACTGAAATTTAATCTAGGTTGGCTGATACTTGTCTTCATGCTTTTGGGGAGCTTCTCAGTTCCAACATAAATCCTGGAGCAGCCTCCATAGGGCTAACTTAGCTCTGTGCCCTTCTGGAACTGGCTCCCCTCCTGGCTATGGCTTATATGTGATCACTGCTATCTAAAGGAGCCTAGGCTGAACCCAGAGCAAGTGAGTTGAATGCTGGAACAAGAGATATCATGGATGTGTGTAAAGGGTACATTCTAGATAATATGAGGAGATTCAGCATAGATTGAGAGGTTAGAAATAAGCTTAGATCCTGGTCCTGCCTTACTTGGTCATTAGACTGAAATCATTTTGCCTCTGTACTCCAGGGTTCTGCCCTTGTCCAAAGAGATATGGACAACTGGATATCACCCCTTGGTTGCTTACATATTCTACCACATGTTGTTACCTTCTAACCACGAAATCACAGGTGTGAGAAAACAAACACCCTTTAATTTCCATTAGAACAGTCCCTTCTCTTATACATTCCACATCCTTTCTCCATTCCACTTAGTGATTTCAGCACAGCTCAACCTGAGATACTAACCACTCAACAATGTTTATTTGCTTGGTTTGAACATTTATTGAGTCCAGCCTCCATACTGCTTTGCTGGGTGCTGAGTATACATGGAGAAATAGTGCTTCCCTTGAGAACGAAAAGCAGACAGCTAAGCATACAAAAGCATTTGTTATTTATTTTTAATTTTAATTCCTATTTATGTGTATGGGTGCTTTATGACACCCGCCAACCAGGAAACTCCTAAGACTGTGTACCTCTACCCCTAATTAATTCAACTTCTTGGGAGTCTATATTTTTCTTGCAAAGTGAGGAATCAGGACCAGAGGAAGGGACACTATAGTCTTTGGATTCTTTACTAAGAATGAAGATCAAACTCCCCTCCTTGCTCAGCCCCCAGAAGGATACCAGCTAGATCTGGGGACAGCAATGTCAGTAACAGCCACCTACCCTGGGCATAGCTCAGCCGCCTCATGCTGGCTTCTTCAACAGCCAGGACCTGGTATAACATGTCCTGGGCAGCCTTCCCTGCACAGTAAAGGCCCCAGGCCTTGAAGGGCTGCCATGCACACAGAGATGAGATGGTAACTTGCTGAGGCCAGGGCTATCCGTGAAGACATTCAGGTTGTGCCAGGTTAAGCAGAGCATGGAGGTCATGTTCAGAGCCAAGTAGTTTGTTTACCTCAGCTAAATAATTCACATTCAGGAAGCCTTTGGAAACAACCCCAAGAGTGTCCCCAACACTCCTCCAAAAAATCAAGATTAAAGAAATGACACAGCACCTATGGCTCTCTTCTCTCTCAGCCTTCCACAGTTCCTGCTCACAGCTCATTGCTATCCCTCTGCTTCAGCTCTGCAGATACCGCTAATGCAACCTAATACACATGAAAGCTCTATAGAAAAGCAGTGGGATTTATTCAAGATGCCCTGTTTCACACACCCACCAGGAGCTACTTTAGAAAACCCAGTTAGTTCACATCTGCAGTGACACTAGTAAATTCTCTCTCCTCTTGGAGTTTGGACTTTGGGGGACATGCTCTTCTCCTGCCCAAGCAGCATTGTTATGAGAGCTAGCAGCCCTAGACTGCCTTGTTGATAAGAAGAAGGTGCTGCAGCCCATGGTGCCTAGGTAGGTCTCACAGATAGCTGCACAGCAACTGCTGTCCTCCTGCCTCAGAGTCCAAATAGGTGGATGCCAGCACCACATGCAGACCCAGCTGCTGCTGGGACAGTTCTTCCTTCAGTGGCTGCTGCATCCAGTCACTGTGTGCACATAGGAGTAGTGAAAAACCAGGAAACAGTAACCAGGCCAGCTGTGAGGCCAGGGTGATGACAAAGCCCAGGATGCTCTGTTAGCACATACACAGTGCAGCCAGCAGGCCTCCTTCCAGGCCTGGAACTCAGCAGCATGAGTAGCTACTTAACCAGCATGGTTCAAGGGCTAGCCTTAGCCTTGGAGAGAGAAAATTCATGCCAACATTCCCTGGAGATTGGGTGAAAAAGGTGACCAATGGAAGCATGTGTTGGCAGGACATCCAAGTCCCCTCCTAGTGCTTTTAGGTTGCCCTTTAGCCACCCTCACAAGTTTAGCTCTCTTCTGGGTACAAGTGTTCACTATTTCCACCCTATTGTAGAGTCAGCTTCCTCCCATAAACTTGCTTTGTCTTCATCCATACAAGACATACCAGGAAGCAACCAGTCACATCCTTGGATGAAGTCCTTGCCTGTGTATAGCCAGTGCATTCTGATTAACAGTTGTCTCTGGAAGAGCACAGCAGCTCGCCAAGGAAATGCTGGGCAGACAGAACAAGAAAATCAAGAAGACAAATTTGGGGCAATGGGCTACACAGAGACAGCCTTGTTTCCAGTGGAGGCTAGATCTTGAACCCCGGGAGAACCCGATGGGTTCAATGCCCACCTACATGGGATGGCAGACTTTTGACCACATCTCCTGGACCCCTGGCTCCTGTTGAAGTTACTGCCCCCACAGCCTCCACAGGAGAGGTGTGGCTATCAGCCATGTAGGAACAGCACCAAGCCTTCCCCCATGCAAATAAGGTTTCCACCAAACTCTCAGTCCAAGCCAATGAGAGGTACTGGCTGTCAAACCCTGGATCACCCCCCAGAACTGTATATAAATCCATCCAGGGAATTAAAGGTATTCGAGAACTATTCCTTCGTCTGAGTCTTTTGTTCCAAGAGCTGTATGTAACACTTGGGAAGAAATCTTTCCTCCTGAAGAGCCACCCGAGGTCCCACTGTACTCCTTACTAGATTGTTGGCTTTTCATCAGCCCAGCCAGACCCGACTCAGTTCAGAGCAGCTTGGAGTTACCAAGCGACCTGGAAGGCTGTCAGAGATTTCATCTTCCCGCCTGTACTCGCATCCCTTAGCTGATACCTTCTCACCCAGCCTGGACAGAGGTCTCTATGGAAAACCTCTGGTACCCAGGCCCACAGACAAACACAGGGGAAGAGAAAGGCTGAGAATCACAACAGTCTCACAAACCAGACACATCTTCAGTTAGAATACTCCTTGATTCCTTTGAACTTCTGTACAGCAACATTATCTCGTAATCTGTGTCATGTACCTTATAAACTACTTGATAATTTCAAATGGTAAGGAAAATTTCTCAGAACTCAAGGAGTGTTAGAGGAAGATAAAGAATGTCTCACATAGACTGCTTTGCTCCCTTTTTAGTATGAGGTGAGCTACAGTTCATATAAATTACAGACAAGCAGGTTAGTGGCTAGCCTCATTTCAAAAGTAGTTGAAGGACCTTCTATTGACAGAGTGAGTTCAAGGCCATTTTGTTTCAGCAAGTTAAAAGAGATAGGCCTAGTTACTTAGCCTGGTCAGATAGGAAAACCAGTCTCAAGTCCCAGGGGTTTGTGTTTGTTTGTTTGTTTGTTTGTTTTTGGTTTTGTTTTGTTTTTTTGTTGTTGTTTTTTATTATTGAATGAGGCTTTGTTCTATACCAATGAAATAGGGTACCTAGAGGGACGCAAGTCCTATAGAGAGTCCTATAAGAGAAAAGAACCAGAATGACTCTCTATAGGTCATTTTAAAAACCATGGTCTCCAGAAACTTAGAATACTCAAGATACATTTGCAAAACACAAGAAAATCAAGAAGAACGAAACCAAAGTATGCATACTTCTTCATTCCTTCTTAGAATAGAGAACAAAACACCCATGAAAGGAGTTACAGAGACAAAGATTGGAGCTAAGACGAAAGGATGGACCATCTAGAGACTACCCCACCCGGGGATGCATCCCATTATTAGCCACTAAATCCAGACACTATTGCATATTCAGCAAGATTTTGCTGAAAGGACCCTGATATAACTATCTTGAGTGAGGCTATGCCAGTGCCTGGCAAATACAGATGGGGATGCTCACATTCATCTATAGGATGGAACAGAGGGCCCCCAATGGAGGAGCTAGAGAAATTACCCAAGGAGTAGAAAGGGTCTACAACCCTTTAGGTGGAACAATAATATGAACTAAACAGTACCCTCAGAGCTTGTTTCTCTAGATGCATATGTAGCAGAACGTGGCCTAGTCGGCCATCACTAGGAAGAGATGCCCTTGGCCTTACAAACTTTATATGCCTCAGCACAGGGGAATACCAAGGCAAGGAAGTGGGAGTGGGTGGGTGGGGGAGCAGGGCGGGGGAGGATATAGGGAACTTTCAGGATAGCATTTGAAATATAAATAACGAAAATATCTAAAAAAATAATAATAATAAACAAAATAAAAAATAAAAACCATGGTCTTGTGCCAAATCAACTCCTTGATGATTCATACTGTTTAAGCTGTATACTAGAGTTCCCTTTCTGCAGGATTAAATATTTAAAACTATTTATTTATCACTAGTCTCTTGAATTTGTTATTTTATTTCCAAAAGTAGTTGAAGGACCTCCTATTGACAGAGTGAGTTCAAGGCCAGCCAGGCTATATGAGACCCTGTCTCAAGACAACTCCAATACAGAAAGAAAAGTAATGGGGTGGGGTGGAGAGATAGACCACCCCTGACAGCAATAGGCTTGCCTTGCTGAGTTTTAACCCAAGAATCCACATTAAAAACTTTAGGTATACCCTGGCAGTGGTGTCGTTTGCCCCTAATCCTGGAACTCAGGACACAGACACAACTGGATTTCTTTGAGTTCCAGGCCAGCCTAGTTTATGAAGGCAGTTCCAATATATCCAGTGTAACAAGGAGAAACCCTGTCTTATCCAGGAGGCTGTGATGCCTTTAATTCCAGCACTTGGGATGCAGAGACAGATGTCTCTCTGAGATCGAGGCAAGTCAAATCTACAGAATGAGTTCAGGACCATCATGAATACACAGAGAGAAACCCTGTTTAAATAATTTCCACAAGAGATACAGAAAAAACATTGATAATTGCTATCATCACTTCACCAAAAAAGCCATGGATACTATAAGAATGGCTTATACCTCATCACAATAAAGGCTACATGTTGAAAACTTGGGCAAACATAACAGTAAATGAGGAAAAAACCCAAAGCATTACACTACAATGAGGAGAAAGATGGGGTCTTCTAGTCGCTACACTGCTACTCAATCAAATGCTTTGAGTGAATCTCATAAGCTAAGGAAGCAAAACAAGAGAATGAAAGAAAAGGATGCAAATAGGGAAAGAAGTAAAAATATTTCTGTTTGTAGATAATATGACTAAGATGATTCCATCATAAAAGACCTCCCCCCAAATCTCTGCTCAAAACTCTTAGTTATTTTAAATTATACAAAGTATTCACAAATTATCACACATATTAGTAGCCATGTTATGTATAAAAGACAAGACTGTGTGTGAGAGATGACGAGAGAAAGAAAGAGAGAGAGATCATAACAAGTGTAAGAGAAGAATATCGGATACAGCATGTGTGTGTGAATATGAGAGATCACCTAATATATTTCATGCAGAATTCTTATAGCTATGTGGATAACTTCAAGAATAGCATATAATTGCAGATTGTCATCTTTATGACTTGTAGAGAAGATGCAGGCAAGGGTTTTCTGCTTCTCTAAAACTGATAACTGATAACACAAACCAAAGCAAGGAATTTACTAAAGTTACACCGAATGAGTGTAAGTAGAGAATACAGATAGCTAATGTTATGGGTGATCAGAGACCAGCGACTGCAGACAGTACAGTGTGCCATCACTGCACGAATTATAGTCATCCATCACTGAATTCAGTCCAGGATTAGTACCTGAGAATCTTCAAAGCAAGATTGACAGCATTCAGTGACACCCTCCAATTATACTTAACAATCTGAAGTTCCTATGATCTATTTCAATAGTTCCATAAGTGAGCTTAAAACACAATTGATGTTTATACTTGGTCATGTAAACTACTGTTTCAGTGGTACATGCCAGACCTGCTAATGGAAGCAAAGTGAACATAATAAAATTCTTTGAGCTACATAGGGCCAAGGAATGAGACATTATTTGGGTAAAATTGTCCTTAAAAATAAAAGAAAATGGCTCTAGAGTCATGAGATAGACATCAAGAAAAATCACTAGGGTTATAGAGGTGTTGAAGATACCTACAAATTGAGCATCATAGGACAAAGAAGATATAGAGGACATGGTAAAGTACATGACATGGAAAGCACAGAACAAAAGAGTGGAAGACATAAGTGATGAATAAGAAAATGAAGTTTAGGATGATTACTCCTAAACTTTGGACTACATCAGTGTATTTCCAGAGTGTGGCACAATACAGATGAGAAGGTTTGGGAATTATAAGAGATAATGGGTGTATGGTAAATTTCTGTGTGTCAGAGGTATAGAGAGATGGTGGATGTAGATCCTGTTTTGACAATGAGATCATGAGGATTCTGAATGATTTCTTAATAGGATATATATATATATATATATATATATATATATATATATATATATATATATATATATATATATATATATTCTATATTTACATTTCACATGTTTTCCCCTTTCCAGATCTCCCCTTCAGAAACCCCCTATCCCATCCACCTTCCCCCTGTCCCTATGAGGGTGCTCCCTCACCCACCCATCCACACCTGTCTTTCAGCCATGGTATTCTGCTACATTGGGGTATCAAACACCCTCAGTCACAAGGGCCTCTCATCCCGCTGATGTCCAACAAGGCCATCCTCTGCCACAAATGAGACCAGCTCCATGGGTCCCTCCATGTTTATACTTTGAATGGTGGACTAGTCCCCAGGATCTCCAGGGGTCAGGCATTTTTGACACTCTTACTCACTCCATGTGGCTGAAAATCACCTCAGCTTCTTCAGTCCTTTCTCCAACTCCTCCATCAAGGACAGCTGCACTCAGCCCAATACTTGGCTTCAAGTATCTGCCTCTGTATTTGTCAGACTCTGGCAGAACCTCTCAGGAGATAGCCATATCAGGCTTCCATCAACAAGCACTTCCCGGTATTCATACTAGCATCCTGATTTGGTGGCTGTATATGGGATGGATCCCCAGGTGGGGCAGTCTCTGAATGGCCTTTCCTTAGTCTCTGCTTCACACTTTGAGTCCATATTTCCTACTGGGAGTAATTTGTTCACTCTTCTAAGAAGCACTGAATCACCCACATTTTGTTCTTTCTTTTTCTTAGGATTCATATGGTCTGTGGATTGAATCTTGGGTATTCCTTACTTTTGGGCTAATATCCACTTATCAATGAATACATACCATGTATGTTCTTTTGTGACTGAGTTACCTCAGTCAGGATGATATTTTCAAGTTCCATCCATTTGGGTAAGAATTTTAAGAAGTCATTGTTTTCAGTAGCTGAGTAGTATTTCATTGTGTAATGTACCACATTTTCTGTATCCATTCCTCTGTTGAGGGACATATGGGTTGTTTCCAGCTTCTGGCTATTGTAAATACAGCTGCTATTAACATAGTAGAGCATGTGTCATAATTACATGTTGGAGCATCTTCTGCGCTCATGTCTCTAGCTGCATATATGGAAGAAGATGGCCTAGTTGGCCATCATTGGGAGGAGAGGCCCCTTGGTCATACAGACTCTATATGCCCCAGTACAGGGGAACGCCAGGGCCATTACGTGGGAGGGGGTGGGTAGGGGAGCAGGGCGAGGATGTGGGAGGGTAAGGGGAAATTTCTGGATAACATTTGAGATGTAAATGAAGAAAATATCTAATAAAGAGGAAAAAAAAGAAACAGAAGGGAGAGAACACACTTCACAATAGTCACAAACTATATAAAATATCTTGGTGTGCCTCTAAGGAAATGAAAGATCTGTATGATAAGAACTTCAAGTCTCTGAAGAAAGAAATCAAAGAAGATCCCAGAAGTTGGAAAGATCTCCCATGCTCATGCATTGGCAGGATTGATATAGTAAAAATGACCATCTTGTTGAACATAATCTACAGATTCAATGCAATTCCCATCAAAATTCCAATTCAATTCTTCATAGAGTTAGGTATCACCAAGTAATGTGGGTTGTGATACATGGAGAGCATTGGTGAGCACTTCAACAGACCAAACTGCCAAAAACAAGAAGCCATATGTTTCTCAGCTCACACTGAGACATCTATAACATAACTACACAGAGGCTGAGATACCACAGTAGAATATATGTTAGAAAGATTATAAAAGCTAGAGGCTGATGCAGTTGTACACTGCCTGCCAGAGGCAGCGCCTGAACCATGGCCTGCAGCAGGAGCAGCACTCACTGCGCAAGTGCTTGAGAAAGGCCAAGAAGGAGGTACCACATATGGAGAAGCCCGAGGTGATAAAAATACACCTGATCATTCTGCCCAAGATGGCCAGCAGCATGGTGGGTACAAGGTGTACAACAGCAAGACCCTCAACCAGTTGGAGATCAAACCAGAAATGATTGGCCACTACCTGGGCAAAGTGTCCATCACCTACAAACCTGTGAAGCATGGCTGGCCCAGTATTGGTGCCAC
>LR749539.1:417223-441078 GCA_902729485.2 Mus minutoides
ATAAATGTTTGGAAAAAAAAGTCAAAAAAAAAAGTTAAAACAGCTTAGAAAAAAGCATCCTGTCAATATTTTAATTATTTTTTCATCCTCATAGGTGTGGCAGTGTAGCACCATTGGCATTTTGCAAGAAATTTTTGTGGCCTCTCAGCAAGCCAAAAACTTCATGTAAATAGAACTTGAAAATCTTCCAAGGATATTGGGTCTTCACTTGTTTCCTTTTGGACAATGTATATCCTAGAGGAGGTCATAGTTCCGGTGTATATGGTCATCGGATAAAGCAGCAAAATCACAAAGAACACATTTGTGATACTCTTCTGATGAACATTTTAAAGTGCTCACACCTCTGGGAGTATCATTGGTAACAATGACAGATGATATTTCTTTGGATATTAGTCTAAAACTGTGATTCTATGAGTTTCATGTGCAGACACAAGGTGCCATTCCTTCAACAACCTGAAACTAAATTAAATTTCTTGTTTGTCATTTGTACATGTTTGATGAAGGAAACAAATCATATAATTATACATCTCATGGGAATTTCACAAGTGAAATATAACTTGGAATCCAGTACATAAAGCAAGAATAAATACTTTAAAATTTTCGAGGGTCTGAGGCTATATACAGTTCTATCTATATCATATGAACATTGACTAACTTATTGTGAGCTGTTGCCAGGCCAGCTTTGGAATTCTAGTTCTCTCTTCAAGTTAGCCCAGGGGAAGAGCATTGGCTGTGGCAAATCTGTGCCTTTTGAAAAATAGATTACTTTTATTATAATAATATTTAGCTATCTTTACTTTAAATTATTCTTTTGTAGTAGCTGGCTGGCCTCACTGAGTTCCTCTGAGGCCAAAAACTGCAAAGTCTCTAATGTTTAACACCTCATGTAAAACAGTAGGGCATTAACCAAAGGAGCCTTTGTTCATGTCTACACTTGAAATTTCCTGCTAGGACTAGGAGTTTTTTAAACTCCCAGCCTGCTATTGAACATCTCATAGGAAGAAGAAACATTTACACAAGCAAATGTGCATAAACTCACATTCATATACAAATTCCTGCACACATACTTACTTGTACACCTTCATGTATTCCAAAAGAGCCCAGCTACTACTTATCTCAATTACATACTTACAAACACATCAATACTTACATATTTATATGGAGCAGAAGTCCATGTGCCAGAGCCAGAAGAACTTGATCCCCCTGGATTAAAAAAAAAAAAAAAATCCAATCTTTATTGCTTTATTGCACAGAAAAGGAAAAGCTGCTTCCATTTTATTGCTAAATAATTTAAACTCTCTCTGGTTCAAGAGAGAGCCATAATTCCAAAGCTGGCCTGGCAACAGCTCACAATAAGTTAGTCAGTGTACATATGATATAGATAGAATTGTATATAGCCTCATTCCCTTGAAGATCTTAAATTATTTATTCTTGCTTTATTTTCTTGTAAGAAAAAAAATGCTTTGTCTTCTTCAGTAAACTAAACCTACTTACCTGTTTAAAAAAAAAAAAGACCTGCTGTGTCCCATAGTAAGGAGAAGTTTGCCTGATTTTTCTTCTCTCTCTCTCTCTCTCTCTCTCTCTCTCTCTCTCTCTCTCTCTCTCTCTCTCTCTCTCTCTCTCTCTCTCTCTCCCCAGATCCTTCTTTATCCCTTTTCTATCTTCATTCCGCATATTGCTCTTCTGTTCTTCTGCTCCTGCCCTAATGTTCTCACTATTTTGAGGCTAAAGGAACAGAGTAAGGAAAAACCTGTCAGACATATGCTCAATAACATCTAAGTTGCTTTTTAAATTTCTGAGTTACTCTAGTCTGTTGTCCTTCTCCTTCCTCCTCCTAATCTTGCTCTCTTCTCCTGCTCTGATGTAATAATAATGCCTAATCATTCCTAGTTTTTGTACCTTTGCTAGGGGAATGGGTCACAGGGTTTTTCCAAGCATACTTTTTTTTTCAAAAGTTCACAGAAAACGGTCAAATAATAAGTTGATGTTTACTGTAAAGATATTTACATATCTTTACATTGAAATTAGTTATATAGCTAGACATTCATCACTAGCTAGACATCCTGTCATTAGCTCCACAGGTTCATTGCAAATTAAAAATTGTAATTTTGTGACTAAATTACAATTGAAGTTTTGTTTAGATAAACCCATCCAATATTTTACCTTCTGTCCTTGAACCGATAATAAATTGTTACTTCCCTTTTATGACCTCTTAGAATGTGTTCGAAGTTGTAAATTCCTGCTCTCTGTCTTAGAAGCAATTAACACATGACATGTGAAGACTGTAGAGCTACAATTGCAGTTTTTATATCAGAGAGGACTTTCACAATGGTCCTATTGTAAAGGGCTTAATAATTACTAGTATAACTTATCAGATAATCATTAAGAATTAAAAAAAAGTCTGTCTATATAACATGACTACAAGAATATCTTCATTCATTGCAAAAATCTGCCAAAAAGGGTAAGCTAATACCTAGTGATTGTTACATATATTAAATAAAATCAGGAAGCACAAAATAACAGCAATCTTTACTAAAATGTATTCCCTTTGGCCTTGCCTACAATGGCTAATCCACCATAGTTTTACATAGTGACACCATCTTAGAAAGATTGCCTGCTAGATTTTAGCCTCAACTGGGTGACTCCTGTGAGGTTCTGAATGGGAACAGGTTTGTGAAATGCAGGTTGAAACTCTCAAGAATATAACTAGATTAAGAATACAACTTTTTTCTATAATACAAAGAAATTCTTTTGGATGTTATTCTAATGTCTGGGGTTATTGGCATGTAGATCAGTATTTCTTTAATGTAAGCAGATATGACCAGTTTTCCCCTCTGTTTTTGTTGCCATACACAGTCATTGCCGGGCCATGATGTTCTTGGATTTCCAGAAATATACTCAAGTTTGGTGTTGTCAACACTTTTATTTTTCCTATACATTTTGTTCATTTTAAATTTCATTCAGTTTTTGTTGCAAATTTTAATTAGTTTCAACATAGCAGGTTTCTTTTTTGATATTTTTAAATATTTTTATTTTTTTCCTTATGTTTTTTCCTTTTTATTAGATATATTCTTCATTTACATTTCAAATGCTACCCCCAATGTCCCCATACCCTCCTGCAGGCTGTTCCCCAACCCACCCACTCCTGCTTCCTGTCCTTGGCATTCCTCTGAACTGGGGCATATGAACTTCGAAAGACAAAGGGCCTCTCCTCCCACTGATGGCCAACTAGGCCATCCTCTGCTACATATAAAGCTAGAGACATGAGCTCTAAGGGGGTACTGGTTAGTTCATATTGTTGTTCCTCCTATAGGGTTATAGACCCCTTTAGCTCCTTGGGTACTTTCTCTAGCACCTTCATTGGGGGGCCTGTGTTCCATCAAATAGACTGTGAGCATCACTTCTGTATTTGTCAGGCACTGGCAAAGCTTCACAAGAGACATCTACATATCAGGGTACTGTCAGCAAAATCTTGCTGACATATGCAATAGTGTCTGCCTTTGGTGGTTGTGTATGTTTGTATATGATCCCCTGTTGAGCCAGTCTGTGGATGGTCCTTCCTTCATTCTCTGCTCCACACTTTGTCTCTTTAACTCCTTCCATGTGTATTTTGTTCCCCATTTTAAGAAGAAACAAAGTACCCACACTTTGGTCTTCCTTCTTCTTGAGTTTCATGTGTTTGCAAATTGTGTCTTGGATATTCTAAGTTTCTGGGCTAATATCCATTTATCAATAAGTGCATATCATGTGTGTTCTTTGGGGAATGCATTACCTCACTCAGGATGATATCCTCCAAATGCATCCATTTCCTTAAGAATTTTATGAGTTCATTGTTTTTAATTGCTGAGTAATACTACATTGTGTAAATGTACCACATTTTTTTGTATGCAGTCATCTGATGAGTGACATCTGGGATCTTTATAGCTTCTGGCTATTATAAATAAGGCTGCTATGAACATAGTGGAGCATGTGTCCTTACTACCAGTTGGAACATCTTCTGTATATATGCCCAGGAGAGGCATTGCTGGATCTTTCAGTAGTACAATGTCCAATTTTCTGAGGAATCGCCAGACTGATTTCCAGAGTGGATATACCAGGTTAAAATCCCACTCACAATGGAGGAGTGTTCATCTTTCTTCATATTCTTACTAGCAACTGCTGTCACATGAATTTTTGATCTTAGCCATTCTGACTGGTATGAGGTGGAATCTTGGGGTTGTTTTGATTTGCATTTCACTGATGATTAAGGATGCTGAACATTTTTTCAGGTGCTTCTCAGCCTTTTGGTATTCCTAAGTTGAGAATTTTTTGTTTAGCTCTGTAGCACATTTTTAATGGGGTTATTTGATTTTCTAGAGCACATCTTCTTGAGTTCTTTATATATGTATTGGATATTAGTCCACTATCTGATTTAAGATTGGTAAAGATCATTTCCCAATCTCCTGGTGGCCTTTTTGTCTTATTGAGAGTATCTTTTGCCTTACAGAAACTTTGCAATTTTTGGAGGTCCCATTTGTCAAAAAACAATCTTAGAGAACAACACATTGCTGTTCTATTCAGGAATATTTCCCCTGTGCCCATATCTTCGAGGGTTTTCCCCACTTTCTCCACTATATATTTCAGTGTCTCTGGTTTTATGTGGAGTTCCTTGATCCACTTAGACTTGAGCTTTGTGCAAGGTGATAAGAATGGATCAATTCCCAGTCTTCTACATGATAACCACCAGTTGTGCCAGCACCATTTGTTGAAAAGGCTGTCTTTTTTCCACTGGATGGTTTTAGCTCCCTTGTCAAAGATCAAGTGACCATAGGTGTGTGGGTTCATTTCGGGATGTTCAATTCTATTCCATTGGTCTACCTGTCTGCCACTGTACCAGTACCATGCAGTTTTTTTTTTTAATCACAATTGCTCTGTAGTACAGCTTGAGGTCAGGCATGGTGAATCAACAATAGGTTACTTATCATTGAGAATGTTTTTGGCTATCCTAGGATTTTGTTATTCTAGATAAATTTGAAAATTACCCTTTCCCTTTCTAACTCTGTGAAGAATTGACTTGGAATTTTGATGGAGATTGCACTGAATCTGTAGACTGCTTTCAGCAAGAAAGCCATTTTTACTATATTGGTCCTGCCAATCCATAAGCATGGGAGATCTTTCTAACTTCTAAGATCTTCTTTGATTTCTTTCTTCAAAGAGTTGAAGTTATTATTATATAGATCTTTAACTTCTTTAGTTTGAGTCACACCAAGGTATTTCATATTATTTGTGACTATTGTGAAGGGTGTTGTTTCCCTAATTTCGTTCTCAGACTGTTTATCCTTTGTTTGAGTTAATTTTATATCCAGCTACTGCACTGAAGCTGTTTATCAGGTTTAAGAGTTTTCTGGTGGATTTTTTAGGGTCACCTATATATACTATTATATCATCTGTGAATATTGATATTTTGACTTCATTTCCAATTTGTATCCACTTCCCCTCCTTTTGTTGTCTAATTGATCTGGCTAGGAATTCCAGTATTATATGAATAGGTAAGGAGAAAGTGGGCAGCCTCTTCTAGACCCTGATTTTACTGGAATTGCTTTCAGCTTTTCTCCATTAATTTGATGTTGGCTACTGGTTTGCTGTATATTGCTTTTAGTATGTTTATATATGGGATTGAATTTTTCCAAGACTTTTATCATGAAGGGGTGTTGGATTTTGTCAAATGCTTTCACAGCATCTAACGAGATAATCATGTGGTTTTTTATTTTGAGTTTATTTATATAGTGGATTACGTTGATGGATTTCCGTGTATTAAACCATCCCTGCATTACTGGGATGAGGCCTACTTGGACATTATGGATGATCGTTTTGTTTGTTTTTTTTTAAGATTTATTTTATTTTTTATTTTATGTAAGTACACTGTAGCTGTCCTCAGACACTCCAGAAGAGGGCGCCAGATCTCGTTACGGATGGTTGTAAGCCACCATGTGGTTGCTGGGATTTGAACTTATCACCTTCGGAAGAGCAGTCGGGTGCTCTTACCCGCTGAGCCATCTCACCAGCCCCTGGATGATCGTTTTGATGTGCTCTTGGATTCAGTTTGTGAGGATTTTATTGAGTGTTTTTGCATCGATATTCATAAGGGATATTGGTCTGAAGTTCTCTATTTTTGTTGTGTCTTTATGTGGTTTAGGTTTCAGAGTAATTGTCGCTTCATAGAATGAATTGAGTAGAGTACCTTCCGTTTCTATTTTGTTGAATAGTTTGAGAAAAACTGGAATTAGGTCTTCTTTGAAGGTCTGATAGAACACTGTACTAAACCTGTCTGGTCCTGGTCTTTTTTTTGTTGTTGTTGTGAGACTATTAATGACTGCTTCTATTTCTTTAGGGGATATAGGACTGTTTAGGTCATTAATCTGATCCTGATTTAACTTTGTTACTTGGTATCTGTCTAGAAATATGTCTATTTCATACAGCTTTTCCAGTTTTGTTGAATATAGTCATTTGTAGAAGGATCTGATGGTGTTTTGGATTTCCTCAGGGTCCATTGTTATGTCTCCCTTTTCATTTCTGATTTTGTTAATTAGGATGCTGTCTCTGTGCCCTCTACTGAGTCTGGCTAAGGGTTAATCTATTTTGTTGATTTTCTCAAAGAACCAGCTCCTGGTTTGTTTGATTCTTTGAATGGTTCTTTTTGTTTCTACTTGGTTGATATCATGCCTGAGTTTGATTATTTCCTGTGGTATACTCCTCTTGGGTGAATTTGCTTCCTTTAGTTCTAGAGCTTCTAGGCATGCTATCAAGCTGCTAGTGTACAATCTCTCCAGTTTCTTTTTGGAGACACTCAGAATTATGAGTTTTCCTCTTAGAAATCCTTTCATTGTGTCCCATAAGTTCGGGTATGTTGTGGCTTCATTTTCATTAGACTGTAAAATGTCTTTAATTTCTTTCTTTATTTCTTCCTTGATCAAGTTATCATTGAGTAGAATGTTGTTCAGTTTCCACATGAATGTTGTGGAATGTTGGCATTCTGTTATTTGTGTTGTTATTAAAGATCAGCCTTAGTCCATGGTGATAGGATACATGGAACAATTTCAATATTTTTGTATCTGTTGAGGCCTGTTTTGTAGCCAATTATATGGTCAATTTTGGAGAAGGTATCATGAAGTGCTGAGAAGAAGGTATATCTTTTTGTTTTAGGATAAAATATTCTGTAGATATCTGTTAAATCCATTTGTTTCATAACTTCTGTTAGTTTCACTGTGTCTCTGTTTGATTTCTGTTTCCAGGATCTGTCCATTAATGAGAGTGGGGTGTTGAAGTCTCCCTCTATTATTGTGTGAGGTGCAACGTGTGCCTTGAGCCTTACTAAAGTTTCTTTAATGAATTTGGCTGCCCCTGCATTCAGAGCATAGATATCCAGAATTGAGGGTTCCTCTTGGAAGAGTTTACCTTTGATGGGTATGAAGTACACCTCCTTGTCTTTTTTGATAATTTTGGGTTGAAAGTCAATTTTATTCGATATTAGAATAGCTACTCCAGCTTGTTTCTTCAGACCATTTGCTTGGGAAATTGTTTTCCAGCCTTTCACTCTGAGGTAGTGTCTGTCCTTTTTCCCAAGGTGTGTTTTCTGTAAGCAGCAAAATGTTGGGTCCAGTTTGTGTAGCCAGTCTGTTAGTCCTTTCTTTTTATTGGGGAATTGATTCCATTGATATTAAGAGATATTAAGGAAAAGTAATTGTTGCTTCCTGTCATTTTTGTTGTTAGAGTTGGGATTCTGTTCTTGTGGCTGTCTTCTATTAGGTTTGTTGAAGGATTGCTTTCTTGCTTTTTCTAGGGCATTTTCATTCTGTCTTTGTGTTGTTTTCCCTTTATTATCCTTCGAATTGCTGGATTTGTGGAAAGATATTGTGTGACTTTGATTTTGTCATGGAATACTTTGGTTTCTCGATCTATGGTGATTGAGAATTTTGCTGGGTATAGTAACCTGGGCTGGCATTTGTGTTCTCTTAGTGTCCAGGATCTTCTGGCTTTCATAGTCTCTGGTGAGAAGTCTGGAGTAATTCTAATAGTCCTACATTTATATGTTACTTGACCTTTTTCCCTTACTGCTTTTAATATTCTGTCTTTATTTAGTGCATTTGTTGTTCTGATTATTATGTGTTTGGAGGAATTTCTTTTCTGGTCCAGTCTATTTGGAGTTCTGTAGGCATCTTGTATGTTTATGGGCATCTATTTCTTTAGGTATGGGAAGTTTTCTTCTATGATTTTGTTGATGATATCTGCTGGCCCTTTAAGTTGAAGACCTTTATTCTCATCTACTCCTATTATCTGTAGGTTTGGTCTTCTCATTGTGTCCTTGATTTCCTGGATATTTTGAGTTAGGATCTTTTTGCATTTTGCATTTTCTTTGATTGTTGCTTCCATGATCCCTATGGAATCTTCTGTACCTGGGATTCTCTCTTCCATCTCTTGTATTCTGTTGCTGATGCTCGTGTCTATGGTTTGCTCATATCTATGGTTCTTGATTTCTTTCCTACGGTTTCTATCTCCAGGGTTATCTCCTTTGGTGTTTTCTTTATTGTTTCTACTTCCATTTTTAGATCCTAGATGGTTTTATTCAATTCCTTTGGCACCACCTGTCTTCCAGACAATCACCATCAGGCACAGGGAATCTTGTTGTAAGGGTCAAAAATCCAAGGGTGCAACAAACTTTGGCTTCTCCATTTCCTTTCTCTGGGCCATGTACATATTCATAAATTTCATTTTCTCTGTGGATATATTTGTCAAGGGGAATAGAATGAACATGACAAAAAAAACAACAAAAAAATGAGATTTTGAGTACTGCTCTGTTATAAAGTGTGATGTAATCAATGACTCACTCTATACAGCATTGGTGGTAGATTTTGAAATCTTTTCTGTGTTCACTGCCTGGTCCAGTGGCTCAAGAGTTGTCATTTTGTAGAGACACTAAGGGTTCAATGCATCTATAGCACTCGTGTTTCCAGCAGAAACTCTCCAGTATCAAGAGCCATCCAGAACATTATGTTATTACTGTCTTCCTTTCTGACTTTTTATACTCTATCCTCAATCTTAAATGGGTGAAATGCCCTTGTGCATAATCAAAGTGTGTGGCAGATGAACATCACTCACTACACTTGTCTGTTTTCCATCTTTTGGACTCTTTATTTGATGAGTCATTACTCTGTCATGCCCAGACTCAGTTGGTCGGGATAAGGAATAAAACATTATAATCTTATTTTAAGTATTTAAATGATATATTTTGCTTCATTTCTCATTAACTCACACTATCCTCATTAACTCAGACTATCCTCAAAGGATCAATAAATATCATTAAATCAGTAGTACCTTGTAATTTTTAAGATTAGCCAAAATGATTATGGAAGTTTCTCAGCTCTTTGAATCAGTAACTTACATGAGCTGATCATATAGTATAAGGCCCATTTCAGTGTTCAACTCAAACTTTGAGAGTCTGTGCCTAGATTATGTATCAGAAGTAGGGGAAGGGAGGGAGGGATAAGCAGGGAGAGAGAGATAGAGAGAATGTCAATAAAAATGACCTACCTGTGGCCTTCATCCTGTCAGGGCAGGTGGCTGCATGAAGATTTCACAGACAGTCTATGGGATCTAAATTCTAACAGGAGGAAACTAGAAACCCATATACAGACACCGAACCTAGACACTATTGATGATGCTAAGAGGTGATTACCGATAGGAGCACGTTATAGCTGTCGCCTGAGAGGCTCTGACAGAGCCTGACAAATCCAGATTCAGATGCTCACAACCAATGATTGAACTGGGCACAAAGACCCCAATGGAGGAATTAGAGAAAGGACTGAAGAAGATGAAGGTCTTGCAACTCACAGTAAGAACAATTATATCAACCAACCAGACCCTCCGGAGCTCTCAGGAAGTAACTCACCAACCAAAGAGTACACATGGAGCAAACGATGGTTCCAGCTGCATATGTAGAAGAGGATGGTATTATCTGGCATCAGTGGGAAAAGAGACCATTGGTCCTGTGAAGGCTAGATGCCCCAGTGTAGAGGAATGGCAGGGCGGGGAGGTCGGAGTGGCTGGAGGGGAGCACACTTATAGAAGCAGGGGATGAGAGATGGGATAGGAGTTTTGCAGAGGGGAAACTAGGTGAAAGGGATAACATTTGAAATATAAATAAATAAAATATTCACACACAAAAAATAGGAAAATAGAAGCCATGGCTTGTCATGAGTTTCTCCCCCTCCCCCAGGAGACCCTGGACCCATTACAATTGCTATAGCCTGCACCATGATCATAAAATATAGGATAATATATTTCACTTAGTAGAGAAATCAATTGAAAATTATTGATGGTTTTGACATGATCTTGAGCATTGTTTGCTAATAGTTTATTGAAAGTGTTTCCATTATCAATCATATTTGATTATAAATTTCCTTTGTTGTTTACCTGTCTTTATCCAGTATGGCATCATGGTAATGCTAGCTTCATCAAGACAGCCTTTAAGAAATTAATACAGCCATTATGGAATTCAGTTTTGTACTCTCCTAAAACATTCAAAATAAATTATTTTTTGACCCAGATGTTCCACTCCTTGGTGTATATACAGAGATCCTCACATCACACCATAATAATATTTATGTATCTATAGTCAGTGCTGTTCTGTTTATAGCAAGAATGAAATAGAGCCTTACTACATATCCATAAACAGAAAAATACAATATTAAATTTAACAAATATATAATTGACTATAATTCAACTACTGTGAAATATGGAATCACAAAATATGTAGAAAAATTAAATGATTGACAATAGATAAAATTAAGCCTGGTCACCCAAATTCAGAAAGGAAAAAAATTTCATGTTCTCCTTTATATGCAGATCATTTTTCTATATGTCTACATCTATTTATGCAAAAGCAAATAAGTAGAACTTCATTATAAAAATTAGAAGCACAACATGAAAAATAATGTTAGGTGAAGGGTAAGTAAAATGATTCAGAATTTATACAAGAGGATATAAAGATAATATTTTTTCAGTGCTGTCAATTTATTTTTCTCTCTAATGCATTGGGATATAAAAATATAGTTGCTAGTGACAGTGTAAAATCCTAAATAATGCTCAATGACTGTAGCTTGACTATGCTATCTACACTTGTAGTTCAGTGAAATGGACAGAAATTTGGCCTGGGCAAGTATTTCTTTGAGTGACTATTTCACTGTAACTTTTTAATACTTTGTATTTGCAAGTTTATTACAATAAACTGAGCTTAGTTTAAAACAAAACCCCAACACAGTTTTTCCAATGATGCTGAGACTGTTGCACATAGAGTCGTTAGCGAATGTAATGTGTCTCCAAATGAAATAAATGACAAAAATCACTTGATTAGCCTGTCAGATGCTAGAAAGTATTTTTTTTCTTCTTTCTTAATATTTTTTGAAAATTATTGTGTCTTCATAATTGTGTCCTGATTAAAGCATTCCCTTTCTCTACTCCTCCCAGTTCCTTCCTTCCCATGTAGATGTACTCCGTCTTATACACCAGAAAAAAAAATACAACTAAGCATATCATAACAACACACAATACCAAAAGATTAAACAAAAATCATCACATTGAAGTTGCAAGAACTGACCTCATACAAGAGATTCTTGGGGGTGAGTGTACAAAAGTCTGATCAAGGATGGAAAGATCATGAGGCTTTGAAGACACAATCTTTATAAAGGGTATAGTGCATACATAAAAGAAGTTTTCTGTGCACATGATGGCAGTGAGCATGTGTAGCATTTGGTGGCTGATGATGATTGGCTGCTGGAACTAGGTTACTGAAGTTTGGCTAGGGAGAACACCTGGTAGTGGAATGTGGAAGATTCTGGGTTTACCAAAAAATGAGAGACACTGGGTTTTATGATTTAAATTTTTTATTCAGCTACTTTGTTGAAAGAGTTTTTCAGGTGTAGGAGTTCCTATGTGCAATTTTTAGGGTAGCTTATGTATACTACCATGTTATCTATAGATAAAATACTTTGATTTCTCCCTTTCCAATTCGTATCAACTGATCTCTTCCAGTTGTCCTATTGAAGTAGCTAAAACTATAATAACACTGATGAATAGATACAGAAAGAGTAGAAAACCTTGTTTTGTTTATGATTTTAGTAAAATTGGTTGGAGTTTTTCCTCCATTTAAAGAATGTTGGATATGGGAATGTTCTGTTGTCTTATTACACAATGTATCTCTAAACTTTCCAGAATTTTAATCATGAAGTTGTGTTAAATATTGTCAAAGCCTTTTCTCCACTTAAGCCATCTAAAGTGATTATTCTTCTAGTTTGTTTATAATGTCGATTACATTTATTGATTTATGGATGCTAAACCATCAATGTATTTCTGGGATGACTCCTACCTGATTGTGTTAGATTAATTTTTTATATGATCTTGGATTCTGTTTGCAAATATTTTATTGAGATTTTTTGTGTGTCTGTGTTCATAAATATATATATATATATATATATATATATATATATATATATATATATATATATATCTGCAATTATCTCTCTTTTCAGTCTTTACGTGTTTTGGGAATCAGAGCAAGTGTGGTTTTGTAAACTAAACTAGGCAATATGATTTCTATTTTATTTTGTGAAATAGTTTTTATGTGTAGTTTTCAGATGCCTCAGGCTGTTCAGTATTTTTAATATGTTTCTCACTCATTCAGATTCCTCTATTGAGAATTATCTGTTTACATCTTTAGCATATTTTTAAATGATATTATTTCTTATTATCTAGGTTTTTTGAGTTCTTTATATATTTTAGATATTACTCCTTTATCATATGTGGATTTGGTAAAACCTCTTCCCATTCTATAGACTGACAATTTGAACAAATGCCAATATCTTTGTCATGCAAATATTATTCAATTTCACGAGATACATTTAATATTTTTTGATCTTAGTGTGAATGTTAATGGTGTTCATGTCACAAAGCAGTCTGCTCTGCCAGTGCACTCAAGGCTATTCCTGAATTTCTCTTCTATCAGATTCTCTTTATCTAGTTTAAGGCTGACGTCCTCAATCCAGTTTGGATTGAGTTTTGTGTATAGTGATAAGTATTAATCTATTTGCATACTTTATATGTATCTATACACTGTGACTAGCACCATTAGCTGAAGATTCTTTCATGTAAGAAGTTTTTTATTTTTTTAATCAAAAATTAAGTATTCAAACATGTGGTGATTTACATACGGGGTTTCAATTTGGTTCTGTTGATCAGTGTGTCTGTATTTGTTTCAATACCTTGCTGTTTTTATTGCTATTCTTCCCTGGTACAACTTGAAACAGGGTATTTTTATACCTCCATCCATTCTTTTATTGTTCAGAACTGTTTTAGTTTCCTATTTCTGTTTACATATAAAACTAAAAGTTATCCATTCCAAATCAATGAGGGAATGAGATAGAATTTGATGGGGATTGTCTTGAATCTGTACAGTACTTTTAGTAGGATGGACATTTTTACTGTTATTTCTACTAATCCATGAGCAGAAAAGATTTTTCTATCATCTTCTGAAATATTCTATTTCTTTTGTCAGTATCTTAAAACTTTTATCATACAAGTCTTCTTTCTCCCCAAAGATATTTTATATCATTTGGAGCTGATATGAAAGGGCTTTTCTAACTTATATTTCTCTTAGTCCTTTTGTCCAATGTACATAGTAGGACTAGTAATTTTTGTGTTTTAATTTTATTCCTTTTATTTCTAGAAAGTATTTTATCAGTTGTAGAAAATATCCACTGGAATTTTTAGTGCCCCTTATTAATACAATCATATCTACAAATAAAAAATCTTTGACTTCTTTTCCAATTTCTTTCCCCTTGATCTCCTGATGTCTTATTGCTCCAAAGAAGACTTCAAATATGTTGACTAGGTAGGTAGAGTGTGGAAAATAGATTTTTGTTCCTGAATTTCTTGGTATTGCCTTATATAGTTCCCCTTTAAGTCTAACTTGGTATGGGCTTGGTGTTAACTTCCTTATTAGGGTGAGCTCTGTCCCTTTATCTTTGAACAAAGCCTTGTTCAGCATCTAATAAGATTATCATTTTTTTCAATTCTTTATATGATTAATTACATTTATTGATTTTTCATATATTAGATCATTCCTACCTCTCTGGGATGAAGTATATTTGAGCATGATTATTATTTTTGGTTTGTTTTGGATTTGATTTGCAAATATATTGAGCATCTTTGCATACATATTCTTTTTTTTTCTAATAAGACTAAATGTATTCAATACCCTAGAGTAAAGTTTTGATTATAAGTATCCAACAGTATAAAAAGTACAAAACAGATCTGTAGATTTCTAATATATTAATACAAAGTGCATGACTACCTACAGTACATCCTACAGGCAGAGAGTGGAGGGGGAGAAGGCTGTGGTTGAGGTCTAGTAATAAATAAATAAATACAGAAGTAGAGATGATCCATCAAAGTATATTCTACCACCAATACTGCAGCCAAAATGTACAAAAAAAAAAAATCCCATGTCAAAGTAACGCAGGAGGAATGGTAATGGCTGGACTCTGTATTACACCAGGGATGTGGAGAAATGGCCCACTCATTGGGCAGTCTGTGCACGTGGTAGCTTGTACTAGGTAGGTTTTTCCTAAAAGGAAGAAATACACAATGTAAAACTATAGGATGCCACAAACTGTGGCTTCTCCTTGTTGTGAAGCTCTAGAAAACTTTTAAAAATCCAGTTTCTAAAACAATCATGAGGAACAGAATGCCAAGGCAGCCACGTACACCTTTTCTACAAGGTCTCAAGTGGCACTACAGTTTTTCCTGAACTCTGAGAAGAGGCAATTAGACAACTTCAGTTGGGTTCCACTGAGAAGCCAACCAAATCATTGAGATCTAGAGGTGTGGAGTACCATTCAGTTTCTTGATGTTAAGCCAACCCAACCCACCAACTTAGCCTCAACACATAACTCTTCTGTTCTAGTCAACTTTAAATAGTGGGAGGAAAGAAATTGTTTTGCATTTCTTTTTGTACTGTTTTTTATATAGTTTATATATTTTATGTGGTTTTGATATTACGGTAACTGGCCTCATAAAACAAATTGAGCAATGTTCCTTCTGTTTCTGTTTTGTTGGATAATTTGAAGAGTATTGACATTCACATTTCTTTGACTGACTGGTAGAATTCTATGCAAAAACAATCTTGTCCATGGTTCTTTGTTGTTTTTGTTTTGTGGGTATTTTTGTTGTTGTTGTTGTTGTTCTGTTTTGTTTGTTTCTTTGGAAGACTTTTAATTCTTGCTTATATTTCATTACAGTTTGTAGGTCTGTTTAAATTGTGTGTGTCATTTTTATTTAACTTTTCATTCCAATTTGGTAAAGTATCAGATTTTAATGTTATCTTCAGATTCTCAGATGTACAATGGATCTGTTCTTGTATACCGTTTTGTTTTCTAATTTTGTGCATTTGGATATTCTCCCTCTGCATTTTAATTAATTGTTGAAGGGTTTGCCAATTTTATTGATTTTCTTATGGAAGCAACATTTTGTTTCATTGATTCTTTTCCTTTTCTTTGCCAATGTTTTTGTTGTTGTTGTTGTTGTTCCTATTTTATTGCTTATAGCTCTGAGTTTGAGTTTTTGTTGTTGTTGTCTACTCCTTTTGAGTGTGATTTCTTCATTGTGTTCTAGATCTATCATGGACATACTAAGTTACTAGCAAGCAATTGCTTCTTTTACTTTGTTTTTTTTTTCCTTAATTTTTGGCACTCTATACTATGAACATGCCTCTCAAAACCACCATCACTGTGTTCTGTTCGTTTGTGTATGTTATACATGGATTTCTATTCAGAGCTTGAACATCTTTATTGCTTAGTTTTCAATCTTGAAGCATTTTTCATTCATTAGTAACATTTTCAGTTTCTATGAATCTTGAAACTTTCTGTTGTTGTTCATATTCAGTTTTCATTTCTGATGATCAGAGAGTATGCAGTTTGCAGACTATATTTAGTTTTTCTGTTTTTATTTCTTTTTAGTCTGTTGAGATTTGCTTTCTCTTTGCATATGTGGGCAATTTTGAGGAAAGTTCTAAGAAGTGCTGAGAAGAATGTTTACTCTTTTCATGTGAGTGAAATGTTCTGTATTTGTTATATTTATTTGTTTTATAATGTCAGTTATCTTTCACATATCTGTATTTAGTTTTTCTATGGATAATCTGTCTCCTCTTGAAAGTGAGGTGCTAAAACCTTCCACTATCAGTTTGCATAGCTCGGTACATGATTCAAACTGTAGTAGCATTTCCTTTAAAACTTAGAAGCCCTTGAATTTGGCTCATAGATTTTATAAATTGAGGTGTCATGTTGAAGATAATGATGAGGATGATGATGATGTCTGTGTGTGTGTGATTATGTAGTGTTCTTCTCTATCTATTCTGATTAATTTGATTTAATGTCTATTTTTTTCAGGTGATAAAATGGCTACACCTGCTTATTTATTAGTTCTGTTCCCTTGGAGTATATTTTTGTGTCCTTTTATATTAAACTGATATACATCCCTGAAGTTAAAATGTTTTACTTGGATATAGCAGACATTGACTTCTGCTTTTACATTTATAATTTTAGTGTGTGTGTGTGTGTGTGTGTGTGTGTGTGTGTGTGTGTGTGTGTGTGTGTTATTGTGGTATCAAGTCCACTGATGCTGAGAGATGTCAATGTCCAGTTGTTTGGTTTTTTTGTTTGTTTGTTTGTTTGTTGTTGTTGTTGTTGTTGTTGTTGTTGTTGGAGAGTGTTTCCCCTCTTTTGATTTCTTTTTTTCTGGGTTTTATTTATTCCCTGTGTTATCTTGTCCAGTTGTTTGGGTTTTTTGTTTGTTTGTTTGTTTGTTGTTGTTGTTGTTGTTGTTGTTGGAGAGCGAGTGTTTCCCCTCTTTTGATTTCTTTTTTTCTGGGTTTTATTTATTTCCTGTGTTATCTTGGGTGTTGTTATCCTCCTTTGATTGCACTTATCCTTGTATCACCTTGTATAGGGCTAGACTTGTATTTGGATATTGTATAAATTTGGTTTTATCATGGGATGTGTTATTTTCTCCATTTAGTGTGCTTGCAAGTTTTGCTGGGCACAGATATCTGGGTTAGTGTCTAGGGTCTTTTAGAGTTTTCAGCACTTCTTAACTTTGAAACACATCTGTTCATGCCATTGTAACTTTAGAGATTCGGACAAGAAGCCAGGTGATATTTCTTTTTTTTTTTTTTTAATTTTTTTTCCTCTTTATTAGATATTTTCTTCATTTACATTTCACATGTTATCCAGAAATTTTCCCTTACCCTCCCGCGTCCCCGCCCTGCTCCCCTACCCACCCCCTCACACGTAATGGCCCTGGCATTCCCCTGTTCTGGGGCATATAGAGTCTGTATGACCAAGGGGCCTCTCCTCCCAATGATGACCAACTAGGCCATTTTCTTCCATATATGCAGCTAGAGACATGAGCGCAGGTGATATTTCTAACGGTCCTGCCTTTATATGTTACTTGATCTCTTCCACTTCATGCTTTTAATTATTCTGTGTTCTATATGATCACTGTTTTGAGTATTATGTGCCTAAAGGACTATCTCTGTTCCTTCCTTCCTTCCTTCCTTTCTTTTTTCTTTTAGAACTCCTTTTAAGCTCTAGATTTATTCCCTTCCCTGTCCACCCTCCAACTGTTTACATACCATACCTCTTCCCACCCCTTGCCTCCAAGATGATGTCCCTACCCCTCACTCCCACCCCAGCAGACCTCCAAACTTCCTGGGGCCTCCAGTCTCTTGAGGGTCAGCTGCATTTTCTCTGACTAAACCAAAACCTGGCTGTCCTCTGTTGTATATGTGTTGAGGGCCTCATATCAGCTAACATATGCTGCTTGGTTGGTGTTCTAGTATCTGAGAGCTCTCCAGGGTCCAGGTTAATTGAGACTGCTGGTCTTCCTAAAGGGAAAGCCTTCTCTTCAGCTTCTTCCAACTTTCTCCTAATTCAGCCACAGAGGTCAGCAGTTTCTATCCATTGGTCGGGTGCAAATATCTGCATCAGACTCTTTCAGCTGCTTGTTGGGTCTTTTGGGAGGCAGTCACGATAGGTCCATTTTTGTGAGCACTCCATAAACTCCATAATAGTGTCAGGTCTTGGGGTCTCCCTTTGAGCTGGGTCCCACTTTGTGCCTGCCTCTGGACCTTCTTGTCCTCAGGTTTGGCTCCATTTCCATCCCTGCAGGTCTTTCAGACAGAAACAAATATGGGTCAGAGTTTTGACTGTGGGATGGCAAACTCATCCCTCACTTCATGCCCTGTCTTCCTGCCGGAGGTGGGCTCTACGAGTTCCCTCTCCCCAATGTAGGCCATTTCATCTAAGGTCCCTGCCTTTGAGTCCTGAGAGGTTCTCACCTTCCAGGTCTCTGGTACATTCTGGAGGGTCCCTCCAACCTCCTACCTCCCGAAATTGCCTATTTCTATTCCTCCCGCTATCCCTCAGGGATCTCAGTCCTTTTCCCCTACCCAATGCCCAATCATGTTCCCCTCTCCGTGTCCCCCTTCCCCTTTCCCTCTTTGGTACCTCTCTGCCATCTTGTGTTTTCTTTCTTCTCTCTCCCAAGTGGGACTGAGGCATCCTCATTTGGGCCCTTCAGCTTGTTGACCTTTTTTAGTCTTGTGGGCTGTAACATGGGTATTCGACACTACTGTTTTTTGTTTGTTTGTTTGTTTGTTTGTTTTCCTAATAACCACTTATTAGTAAGTACATACCATACAAGTCCTTTGGGATCTGTGTTACCTCACTAAGAATGATATTTTCTAGTTCCATCTATATGTCTGCAAAACTCAAGACATTCTCATTCTTAATAGCTGAATAGTATTCCATTGTATAAATGAACCACATGCTCTATATCCATTTTTCTATTGTGGAACATCTAGTTTTTTTTTTTTTCAAGCGTCTGGTTATCACAAACAAGGCTGCTATGAACATAGTGGAACATGTGCTCCTAGGGCATGGTGGAGGATCTTTTGGGTAAATTCCCAAGAGTGGAATTGCTGGGTCTTCAGGTAGTTCTATTTCCTATTTTCTGAGGAACCTGCAGATTGATTTCCAGAGTGGTTGTACCAGTTTGCAATTCCACCAGCAATGGAGGAGAGTTTCTCTTTCCCAACATCCTTGACAACATGTGCTGTGACCTGAATTGTTGATCTTAATAATTCTTTTTGGTGTGAGGTGGAATCTCAGGGTTGTTTTGATTTACATTTCCCTAAAGACTAAGGAAGCTGAACATATCTTTAGGTGCTTCACTGCCATTCTAGTTACCTCAATTGAGAATACTCTGTTTAGTTCTGTTCCCCATTTTTTAATATGGTTATTTGGTTCCTTGGAGTCTAACTTCTTGATTTTTTGTATATATTGGATATTAGTCTTCTATCAGATGTGAGATTGGTAAACATCTTTTCCCAGTCTGTTCATTGGCTCCCGGTGCGGTGGGGCGCTCGGCCAGCTTTCTAGGTCAGAACGGATCGCTCGGCCTCGCGGGCCCCGCCCGGAAAGTTTGCTGTGGAGCCGCGACCTCCTGGCCGGCGCGGCCCAGCATGAAGAGGCGCTGAGGAGCCGCCGCGGCCGCCTGAGGAGGAGGCGCTGCACCCTGGGCCACTCCGATGACTACTGCAAACTGTGGCGCCCACGAAGAGCTCGACTTCAAACTCGTCTTCGGCGAGGACGGGGCACCAGCGCCGGTGTCCCAGGTCTCGCGGCCTGCAGATCTTGAAGCAGATGAGTGTGCATCCATTTACATCTTTAATGTAGATCCACCTCCATCTACTTTAAACTCATCCCTTGGTTTACCACATCATGGACTGCTACAGTCTCATTCTTCTGTTTTGTCACCATCATTTCAGCTCCAAGGTTACAAAAATTATGAAGGAACTGGTGATATTTCTGAATCTAAATATAGCCCANCTTCTAGGAGCTGGTTCTCAGATGCATCTTCTTGTGAATCTCTCTCCCACATTTATGATGATGTGGACTCAGAGTTGAATGAAGCTGCTGCACGATTCACTCTTGGCTCACCTCTGACTTCTCCAGGTGGCTCTCCAGGAGGTTGCCCTGGAGAAGAGTCCTGGCATCAACAGTATGGATCTGGACACTCCTTGTCACCGAGACAATCTCCTTGCCACTCTCCTAGATCTAGTATCACTGATGAGAATTGGCTGAGCCCCAGACCAGCCTCAGGACCCTCATCAAGGCCCACTTCTCCCTGTGGTAAACGACGGCACTCCAGTGCTGAAGTATGTTATGCTGGTTCCCTTTCACCCCATCACTTGCCTGTTCCATCCCCTGGTCACTCCCCTAGAGGAAGTGTAACAGAAGATACCTGGCTCACTGCTCCTGTCCACACTGGATCAGGCCTCAGCCCTGCACCGTTTCCATTTCAATACTGTGTAGAGACTGACATCCCTTTGAAAACAAGGAAGACTTCTGAAGATCAAGCTGCCATACCACCAGGAAAATTAGAGATCTGTTCAGATGATCAAGGGAACTTATCCCCTTCCCGGGAGACGTCAGTAGATGATGGCCTTGGATCTCAGTATCCTTTAAAGAAAGATTCATCTGGTGACCAGTTTCTCTCAGTTCCTTCATCCTTTACCTGGAGCAAACCAAAGCCTGGCCACACCCCTATATTTCGCACATCTTCATTACCTCCATTAGACTGGCCTTTACCAACTCACTTTGGACAATGTGAATTGAAAATAGAAGTGCAACCTAAAACTCACCATAGAGCCCATTATGAAACTGAAGGTAGCCGAGGGGCAGTGAAAGCCTCTACTGGTGGCCATCCTGTTGTGAAGCTCCTGGGCTATACTGAAAAGCCAATAAATCTACAGATGTTTATTGGAACAGCTGATGATAGATATTTACGACCTCATGCATTTTACCAGGTGCATCGGATTACTGGAAAGACAGTTGCTACAGCAAGTCAAGAGATAATAATCGCCAGCACAAAAGTTTTGGAAATCCCACTTCTACCTGAAAATAATATGTCAGCGAGTATTGACTGTGCAGGTATTTTGAAGCTCCGCAACTCAGATATAGAACTTCGAAAAGGAGAAACTGATATTGGCAGAAAAAATACTAGAGTCCGACTTGTATTTCGTGTGCACATCCCACAGCCCAGTGGAAAAGTCCTTTCTCTACAGATAGCATCTATTCCTGTTGAGTGCTCTCAGCGATCTGCTCAAGAACTCCCTCATATTGAAAAGTATAGTATCAACAGTTGCTCTGTCAATGGAGGCCATGAAATGATTGTGACTGGATCTAATTTCCTTCCAGAATCCAAAATCATTTTTCTTGAAAAAGGACAAGATGGAAGACCTCATTGGGAGGCTGAAGGAAAAATAATCAGAGAAAAATGTCAAGGGGCTCACATTGTCCTTGAAATTCCTCCCTATCATAGCCCAGCAGTTACATCTGCCGTGCAGGTGCACTTTTATCTTTGCAATGGCAAGAGGAAAAAAAGCCAGTCTCAACGTTTTACTTACACACCAGTTTTGATGAAGCAAGAACAAAGAGAAGACACTGACTTGCCTTCAGTTCCATCTTTGCCTGTGCCTCATTCTGCCCAGGTCCAGAGGCCCTCCTCAGAGACAGGGCACCCCCATGACCGTGCATTGTCAGCACCAGGAAGCCTGCTTTGTCCAGTGCAGCCAGCATACACATCTATGGTAACCTCCACTCATTTGCCACAGTTGCAATGTAGGGATGAAGGTGCTGGTAAGGAACAGCACATAGTACCATCTTCAGTCATGCACCAGCCTTTTCAAGTTACACCAACATCTCCTATAGGGTCTTCCTATCCATCTATACAAACTAGTATATATAATGGTCCAACCTGTCTTCCTATGAATCCTGCCTCTAGTCAAGAATTTGATCCAGTTTTGTTTCAGCAGGATGCAGCTCTTTCTACTTTAGTAAATCTTGGCTGTCAACCACTGTCACCGATACCATTTCATTCTTCAAATTCAGATGCGACAGGACATCTCTTAGCACATTCACCTCATTCTGTGCAAACCCCACCTCATCTGCAGTCAATGGGATACCATTGTTCAAATGCAGGACAAAGAGCTCTTTCTTCTCCAGTGGCAGACCAGGTCACAGGTCAGCCTTCTTCTCATTTACAGCCTATTACAATTGTCCTTCACACCCAGGATCTGCTACAGCAGCTTCCCCAGCAGCCTCTCATCCTCTGGCTAGTTCACCGATTTCTGGGCCACCATCCCCTCAGCTGCAGCCTATGCCTTATCAATCTCCCAGCTCAGGAACTGCCTCATCACCATCTCCAGCTACCAGAATGCATTCTGGACAGCACTCAACTCAAGCACAAAGTACAGGCCAAGGAGGTCTTTCTGTTCCTTCATCCTTAGTATGTCACAGTTTGTGTGACCCAGCGTCATTTCCGCCTGGTGGTGCAGCTGTGAGCATTAAACCTGAACCTGAAGATCAAGAACCTAACTTTGCAACCATTGGTCTACAGGGTATCACTTTAGATCATGTGAACGAGATTATTGGGAGAGACATGTCCCAGATTTCTGTTTCCCAAGCTGCGGAAGTGATGAGAGACGCTCCTCTCCCTGGACCGGGGTCCCCAGATCTGATGAGCTCTCACAGTGCACAGTGAGGCTTTGTGCCCACCACCAACTGTTCAGCCTGCTTCTCTCCCGGAACTTAAGGTCCAACCAGACTTCAGGATCTGTTGCAGGAGTGGGACTCACTGTGGGGAAAGCAGCATTCCCTCTCCTTAAGCCACGGGCAGATTTTGTAAAAGAGCAGGAACAGCATCAGCTGTTTCAGCTGTGGGAAAATTAGCTTTGCTTTTATATATATATATATATAGGATACTTTTATATGATGGGTGCTTTGAGTGTGAATGCAGCAGGCTCTATCTCAGAGGTGCTGCTCTTGCAAGTGACCTGGTTGCATAGCTAGGATTAGTAATTTGTACTGCTTTCTGGTCATTTGAAGAGCCCTTTAGTTTTGATGATATTTTTAAAGTAGAACTTTTGATTAAAAAAAAAAAAAAACCTTCCAGATGCAGACAAAAAAATTATCCTAAGCCCACACTTACACCTCAGAAACTTAGCATGCATCCTGAAGCCTTTCATAGATTCATAGGAAATAAAGCCAAATGTAGCTCATACTCTTTATAAAATAAAGTGTTAGGTAAATTGAGAAGACCATTCCATCATTGAAGTGTTGGGATATGAATACATTCCAGAGCATAGCCTTTTGTAATTTTAGGTAGTTATCAGTTTCTCTACTAGCTCCATGTTCTAGCTTTTTCCTCCCCACAGGACCTTGGGTAGAATGGTCATTTGTAAGGTGAATTTCAAAGGTAGGGTTTTAGCTTAGGTAGTTATTTTCTACCTAACTTTTCAAGTGGGAGCCTCTGCCTTTAGTCAGTAGTCTTTGAAGCAAGCATCCTGATAGCTTAAGGCTTTGCAGTTTAACTCCTTGAGGCCAGGCCAGAGCTAAGTAAGAATGAACTGTGTAATAAGAGAGGCAGAGAAAATGCAGGACTCCAGTGGAAAGGCTTTAAGATTCACTTGGCACAAAAGACTTAATCCCCTGTTTACAGCCCGCAATGATTCTGTCCCATGGTGTCCTGGCTATATGACCTAAAAACCAGCCTTTCCTCCACAAGGCTTTGAGACACATTTAGAGATGAGGTGGTATCAGACCTGTCCTTCTACACCAAAGACACGGTGGTGCTGCTGCTGCTGCTGCTCCTGCTGGTGAGGTCTGTGTCCAAGGCAGGGGCCAGCAGAAACTCCAGCCTGCTGT